>APFE031007344.1:0-12860 GCA_000404065.3 Pinus taeda
CCTGCGTATCAGTGTGCTCGGCACTGGTAAGAACCTAAAGTGGTCGAACCATTAGAAGAGTCAAGTTTTTGGTGTTAATTCTGATTCAAAGACAGAGCCTATATCTTGCCAGAAGCATCCGGTAGTAACTTGCTTATGATTAAGCTGTGAAAAGTCCGGTAAAAGCAAGATTAGTCTGTTTCTGCATAGAATCAATCTCTGTAAAAGCTCTGTGAGCATTCTGTAAGATTTTCTCCATTCTGAAATAAGATGAGTATGCTATTTTGTCATTGAGTACTATTGTGCAAATCTATGAGTCCGCTGTGGTAGAGGTATTCTCTGTGCTTTCGTCCGAAGTTCGCAGGAAGTTCGCCAAAGGATTGAAGGGACGTCAAGACCGTTTAAGGCGTGGATGCCGTTGTGAAGGTCGCCGGAACGTGAAAGATCTTAGTAGGTTCACCACTGGTTCACCAGGAGTTGGTTATCAGAGAATTACTGAGAGACACAGAGAAAGAGCAAGCTCGTGACAAGAGCCCCTGCTGAAAATTGGTATCAGAGCCAGTAACGTCTGGTTCTAAAGGTTGGTACTTAGATCTATTTCATCTTGAAAAATGGAGTCATTCAAAAAGTCTGTTTCATTCAGAGAACTTGAAGAAGATCCTCCTCTAGAAGAAAATCCTCTTAAAGAAATGTTTGAAAATAATTCTAGCAAGACTTTGAATTCTGCCAAAGTTACTTATGAGGAGTATCAGCCTTTTGCCAGATGGGCTTTACCAGATATTACACCTTCTGAAGTCTATAGTGACTTAGCCCCTTTTCATTTAATTGCTGCCTCTAGGATTAGTATTAAAGAGTCTGTTAGCCAAGTTCAAGAGAATTCTGATAGTATCTAGACTATTCCTTTGCTAGACCCTCGAGTCTTACAAGCAGAAGCAAAAAGGTTGAAAACAAATTATCTGCATCTTGGTTGCATAAGAGTTGGCATTAATCCTTTAGTCCACAAAGGATTAAAAACATGTGTGCTTGCTACTGTCAGAGATCTGACGCACAATAGGTACACAGATTCTGTAATTGGTGGAATTGTAGCCCCTTTGTCTGATGGCCCTGTATACTTTGATTGTTATCCAAACTTTTCTGTTTATACTTTTGATGAAACTATCAAAGATATCCTACAACTGCAAATCCATACTACTGGATTTGACATGAAAAAGAAAAGGCACAATATAGCCATCCAGACTAAAGCCTGTCTTAGACATACTAACACTCTATGGCCAGCAATCCGTCATACTCCCAGCCGGGATTCCAAGTCAAGTGTAGTAGTCAAGACTGACCCAAAGAATCAAAAAGTTGAACATCAGTTGATAAAATGGGAAAATTTGGAGTTCCCTGAACATTGGGTTGTTAATCATTCCAGGCCACAAATCCCCAGAAATATCACATCTGCCAACATCACTGAACATGCTTCTAAAGCCGTCATATCTTTTCCTCGTAGATCAACCATTGATCGAAAAGGAATCGATACTGCTTGTAAAATATCCAAATACTACAGAGATCCTTCCACTGTTGATACCGCCTGTTCATCATCATCATTTTCTTCTTGCCATCACTCGCAGCTTTTTGAATTAGCTCAGCTTGTAAATTTTTCTTCTTTAGAAGTAAAATGTCCTGATTGTACAAATGTCATAAACCTTCTCAGTTTAGCCGAACAAGATATTCATCTGCATCATAATCCTTGCACTGGCACTGCTCCTCCATCCACTGCCAGTAGTTCATGCCCAAATCCCAAATGTTCTGATATACCTTTTCCACATGAGCCTGAGCCTGATACTGATCATGTTCTTATGGTCCATTCTATAGAAGAAGAAGATCCCAGGCTTACTCAAATGATCTGTTTAATGAGGCCGGCAAAGCCTAGGTATGGATTGGGAAAACTTAAACAGTCAGAACTGATTCCAGAATGTAGATTCAAACAAATCCCTTCTGACTGTAAGAAACCTGCAGTCATGAAAATGCATAAGTTTTTTGCACTTATGGATGGATCCCCAAAGTCACAAATCAGTGCAAAATGGATGAAAGAAATGCTGAATTGGGATTTGTATACAAATCCCCAAGCAGATGAATTTGATCAAGGATACACTCCAGATCAAAAAAGAAAGTTGGCTACAGATTGGAAAAACTATATGGAGAACAATAATGAGTGGATATCCTTCTATTCATGGAAAGACAAAATTACCCCCATAAATGTTTTAACCGGTGCTTCTTCTAGCAGTATTCTAGATAAACATGGATGGACTGCAATTGATGGATCTATAGTTGAAACTCCTACTACTTTTCCCCCATATAGAGGAATAATCTTAGGAGAAAAGTCAAATGCAGCCAAAGGCATTCCCTTAGTCCAAAAAGATGACAATGCCTTAGGGATTGATGGTAGGATCCAAAAGGCCAGTGAACAGATAAATTGGACAAATACTGCATTAAAAGGTCTAGAGATGAATATGGCAAAAGCAGAAGAAGTGAAGAAACAAGTTGATGTTGTACAGTCTTCATTCAATAATGTAAATACTTGTTTGAATAGTATACAGTTTGATTCCAGCATGACTCGTTCTTACACTAGAGAGTCATTAAATAAAATTGAAGAAATAGGAGAGAACTTAGTTGGGCATATAGACACAACCAAGACACTCCTTTCTGGCTTAAATGAAAAATTTGAAAGAATGCAGGTTACAAAAACAGAAAATCCAGTTCCAAACTCCTTCTTGATAAAGAGAAATATAAAGATTGAACATTCTTCTAAAATGATAGAGAAGTTCCCTCTATTATTCCCCAAAGAAATCTCTTCAAAAGAAGAAGAATCTGAACAAATAACTATTGCCTCTTTATTTAAAGAGCCAGACGCAGAAACACAAATTCTTCCAATCTATGAGCCTCTTGAGCATAGATTTTCTAAGTATTCTGCTCCTGACATTGAAGGGAAGGGAAAAATGCCCGAAGCACATACTTTCTTTCCTGATTCCCACAGAGAGTGGAATATAGATAACATGAGCATTGGCCAAATCCGACAAATGATTGATATGATGTATACTGAATACAAGCTCATGTGTCTCAGGGGAAAAACAGAGGTAGAAGCTTGCAGAACTATAATCCAATGTTTTACAGGTACTCTTCTTAGATGATGGGAAACTGAATCCTCTCCTAAACTGGTTGAAAATATGGAAGCAAAAGTGCTTAAAGATGAAAAAGGAGATGCCATTCATAACCCAGATGGCACAGTGACAAATAATATGATTGGTGCCCTAACATCTATGATTCTAGAGCATTGGTGTGGTTGTGAAACAGAAATTGCCAATAAAAATGAGGTCATTTTGATGAACCTCAAATGTCACAAGATGTCCCAGTATGATGATTTTCACAGAGATTGGGTGCAACGGATCTATGAGGTAAAGGATTCTAAAAATCTGCTCTGGAAGCAGGTATATCTTGCTGCTCTACCCTCTAGGTTTGTCGATTATATCAGAATGCAAGACATTTTCCAGTTACCTTTTGAGTCTTACACATGGGGAGAAATTTATTCCCATATTACAAAGGCACTTGTCAGTCTTTGTACCAGCTCAAAGGTAAATAAGTCATTGGAAAAATTGTCCAGGTTACCAGATAGAAAGTCCATCTGCAGCAAGTATGGACTAACCATAGATGACCCATTGGTCAAAAGAAGAAAGTCTAAGAAAAGGGCCAAAAGAGAATTCAAGGAGACTTTCTACAAAAATAAAAGGGATTACCCAAGAAACAAGAGAAAATATCCCACAAGGGATAAAAACCATAAGAGAAAAGGCTACTATAGGTACATCCCCAAAACTCATTATTACAATCCTTCTGATATCCATCTGCACACATCCAAGCAAGAGAAATGGAACAAACTTACTTGCTGGTTATGTGGCTAGACGGGGCATACAGCCTCAAGATGCCCCCAAGGAGAAGAATCAAAACTCAACAGAGGGAAAAAGACAGTTGTTTATGCCCAAAAAGATAAACAGGTCAAAAAAGAACATTCAAGTCCATTCTTCTGTTTAAGATGTAAATCAAGGAATCATGTTACAGAAAAATGCCCAAATCTTCATATCGCAGCTCAGCAGCATCAACTAGAAGATTCATCTCTTGATTCTTTTAGTAGTACAGAAGAAGAATTCCAAGTTAACATAGGACAATATACTGATTCTGAATCTTCAGAATGTTCTTGTTCTAACTCAGATGAATGCGCATGCCATATATTTTGTGAAGTGTGTCCTATTCCGACACACAAACCCAGGCTGTAGCATGTAATTTCTCCTGTTTTGCATTAATAATTTACCATGCAGCTTAATATGGTGGAAACCTCATATGCTGTTTTTTATATGTTCAAGGAAGATATAACATGAAATTTTAATGAAATTGTATTGGTATCTCACAATAAGTTACCAATTACATTAAAGTCTTAATCATTCATATTATATATATAAAAAATTCGAATATATTAATTGAACGAGGGGGTTGTCGCCAGAAGTAGTCCATGCTGGGTCTAAAATGAAAACTCTATGTTAGGTCTGGTGCAAAGCATGAAATGAAAAGTCAAGGTAATTTCAACGCTAGATAGTTATAATGCAAGGTAATTACAACACTAGATATAGCTATAATGCAATAATTTTATGAAGGTTGATAGGATTAGTCCAACAAAGAAGTTCCATAATCTACAATGGCAGCGAAACCAATACCATAATCTATAATGGCAGAAAAACCATCAGCGCATAAAGCTACAGTGAAATGTTCATAAAAGTTCCAAAACCTTCACTAGCTACAATCAATTGCTCATAAAAGTTCCAGAATCTACAATAGCAGCACAGCACAACCCCCAGTGCAGAACTTAAATGTTCAATGTTCATAAATGTTATCAGTGTTTTTGTTATATGGTATGGAAAAGTGAAAAGCTATCAGTGTTTTTGTTATATGGTATGGAAAAGTGGAGAGAACGTAGATGTGTATAGAAACTTGCAATTAAATGTTCATAAATGCTATTATTGTTTTTTTATCAGTGTTTTTGTTATATGGTATAGAAAAGTAATGCTATCAATATATTTTTGTTATATGGTATGGAAAAGTGAAATGGTATCAATATTTTTGTTATATGGTATGGAAAAGTGGAGAGAACTTAAATGTGGGTAGAAACTTGCAATTAAATGTTCATAAATGAATAGACATAGATATCTAATTTCTGTCACTCATATCTGATATATCTTATCCTTGTGAATTTGGGAGTTAAATTTTCAGAATATTAAATGAACGAATATATAGATATAATTTGTGTCATTCTTATCTAATATAATTTGGGTCACTCATATAACCTACTCTCTGTCATTGTCTTTTACGAGTGATGGATCTGTAGTCTGAAATAGACGATCGCACAAGGAAAGCACATATACATCGCCATCACTCCGCGCTCCCGGCTTAGGTCTTTCCTCTTTACCCCAAGTGAATCTTCTGCATGGTTATCTTCCAGGTTCGCATTCTTCCGCAAGGCTTTTTCATTCTTCCATAGGGGCATACGTAAGTTTGGGAATCATCGATCGACCCTAATCCAAATGGCTCCCAGCGTCGTGAAGATAGCTGCTGGCTCAGTTCCGTCCACCTCTGGGGGACAAGCTCCTTCCCATATCGTCAGTGAAGCCCCCAGCTCCCACTATTCAGGTGGTCCTGGGCTCACTCGATGAGGCTTTGAAGTTTTCTGAAAGTGTCCTAATCTGTCGGTTCAATGGTTTCTCGCCACGGCTAACAGCTCTCCACAGTTGGACCTCGGAGGTATGGAAGCCTGTCATTTCTGATGAAATTAATATCTACCCCTGTGTTAGGGGTTTCTTTATAGTAGATTTTGAAAACCCTGAAAGTAGACAATGTATTCTAGATTCCATCCCTTGGTTTTGGGAAAACTCAGGCCTATTCATGAAGCCATCGAACCCAACATTCGATCCCTCAACAACAGTCATAACCTCAGCACTAGTTTGGGTGAGATTGCAAACTTACCCTTGCATCTCTGAAATTTCTCCTCGCTAAAAGCCATTGGAAATGCAATTGGGAAATTTTACTGTAGGTGCCTAGAAACAGAGGAATATGCCAGAACCACTTATGCACACATCTGTGTGGAAATGGACTTTAGTGCCGAATTCCCAGCTGAAATAAACCTAACAAGTAAAGACTATGTGTGGAACCAGAAACTCGAATATGAAAGTGTCTTCTTCAGATGTCGATCCTTCTTTGAGATAGGCCATCTAGCCAAAAATTGCCCAAAAGCCTCCGAGAAAAATTCTGCTGGAAAGAATCACCATAGATCTACATGGTGGGAAGGAGCACAAAAAGAACATTACACTGTCATCAAGGAAGAATACTCTCTAGAAAACTCTGAATCACAAGAAATCGGGCAAGAAAGAAACAAATCTCAACACAAGCAAGAGGAAAGCCCCACCCAACAACAAAAAAGTGAATTCGACAATCCCTCAAGCATCAATAGTTATGAGAATTCGAATACTGCACAAAATAAATCTTCATTTAACAGCGAAGCAAATCTCCCAGACCAAACTTCTTCTCCGACTATCTTCAAAAAGATGAACACAACATATTGCGAAGCTAAGACACCAATGTCCCAAGAACCAAAAGAGATAAAGGAGATGCAAGATAAAGGAAGTTGGAAGACCGTAGAGAAAAATAAGAAAGCTACAACACCAATCTCACCAAGAAAGACGAGAAGGCAAACAATTAAGAACTAAGAAAATTATAGGTCCGATATACCAATTTGCTCTGAGTGGACATTAACCACCATTATCATCATCATATATGATATTGCCTCTAATTTGTTATTTAAAGGTTAGAAATGTCAAAGGCATTATATGTTTCATTCTAGATTTTCACAAATCTAGATCTAATCATGGCAAAATTTACACTTGGACTGCCCAACTCCCTCAATAATATGAGAGTAATTATTGAGATAAAGTTGTTTTTAAATTTATCATTATGAAAGTATGATGCTATTTTTAAATTTATCATTATTAAAAATCCAATGAAATTGTTTTTAAATGATAAACCCAATGAAGTTGTTTTTAAAAAATCCAATGAAATTGTTTTTAAATGATAAACCCAATGAAGTTGTTTTTAAAAAATCCAATGAAATTGGTTTTAAATGATAAACCCAATGAAGTTGTTTTTAAATGTATCATTTTTAAAAATCCAATGAAGCTGTTTTTAAATGTATCATTAATAAAAATCCAATGAAGCACTTTTTAAACGTATCATTATTAGAAATCCAATATTGGATAGATACATTTTAATCGATAAATGTTTAATATGAGAGTAATGATTGTATTACTATGATAGAGAAGTAGAGAAGGATCAAGTGAAATTAAAACCAAGGTGGAATCACCTCTAAATAAGATGGAAGGAAACTAACTGTATGGGAGGACTGTGAAGCCAAATGCACAAGAAGAAGTGAAATTATGTATATTCATTAGACAAGAAACTGATATAAATGACAAAAATTACCTATCTTTGTATATGTGTCAAAAATAATTATAGCCTCGAGCAAAAAAATATACATGTAGGGAACATTACATGGAAGTTGTTTTTGCCTTAAAAAACTAGAATCACTACAACCATCTCTTATAAACATAAATGTAGAACCATCTCTTATAAACATAAATGTAGGCCATGTTGATGAGTTGGCTGATAAAAATATAACCCAATATAATTACAACCAAGAAGCCAAAGTAGAACTTTGGAGAATGGCAGGGATTCTATAGCCATTGTTTTGCCCATCATTGTATATGGAAATGTTATACTTATTGCACATATGACGACAATCACACATATTACTCCTCATAATGCATTTCACATATCGTTGAATGAAAATAACTTATCTGTTCTGATAATGTGGATGACAAGAATATGCATAAAAATCCCTTCCAAAAACCATGCTGCATGAAAGAATTCTTGTCTCGCCACTCTGGATGCATCATAATACCAATATATGCTACATCATTATACCAACATATAAATAAGATATAGCAATATCAAAAATGTTGCTCGTAGGACCCTTTCACAACATGAAACTGGCTACATCCTTGATCACAAGCGTTATGATCCTTATACCTCAACCTACAATAGAGTCTGACATATATTATGCATATTCATTTGATCATTGCTATGTGTAAGCTGAGAACCACGTATATCTCATGGATTATTAAGTTGCTTAGACATGAGTTAAGCAACAATTAGTATATTAGGGTGAAACAAAGGAAGTCTGCTCTTTGTATTAGAGCTAATGATTTCAAAATAATAAATAACGAGTGTGCTTTCCACTTACTTTCAAAATACAGACTAAGCACAATAATATTTAAAGCACAAGATGCACAAAGTTTGTGTAATTTTGAAATAATAAAGAAGCCCAAAATCTCATGAGTTCAGTGTTTACATTATGCTCGCCTAGAGATTCCCTATTGCACGTTCACTTCACTGGAAAAACAACACACAAAATTGAATATCATATGAAGATTCTTGATTGCACCTTCACTGCAAGGAAAAAACAACACACAAAATTGAATAGAGTGAACTCGGTTGAAAACCCTAAAAATGAGTTTATGACTTAGGAGAAACTTATGCCATTAACTATTAAAATGGTATTTCCCCCCCCACAGTTCTATAATGGCCGAATATATATAATAAAGTGTGAATATATAATAAAACCTAAATGTTGAAACGTTTAGAGAATACATAAAAGTGGAGTTTTATACTACAGGTTACTTAGGATTTTTCAACAAGTGTACACCTCAACGGTGATGCAACGTGGGTGGTTTGTAGCATGAACTAAACATCCATATAACATTAATTTTATATGTTAGTGATATGTTCTACTTCGTTTAATTATGGCCATCAACCTACTTCAATTTAAAGTTACATATAAAATAGCACGGCTATTATTCCAAAGCAACAAAATACATATGGGAAAATAAAATTTAAGTTACATATAAAATATCAAGACTATTCCAAAGCAACAAAATAAATATGGGAAATAAAGATTCCACCAAGATTTTTTGATTGGGGAGGCATGTTGGACATGCATGGACATGCATGTAGACCACATGGCTACTCCACAAATATCTCTTCGCTGGTTTGTTTGAGCGAGAAGCAAAGTCAGTTGTGAAGATGAGCATGGGCATGGCACTATCTCCACACTTTTAACGCCCACAACACATGCAAAAACATATGGATTTCAACTAACTGAAGCAGATATCTTATACTCTCGGAACCTGTTCATTTTGTGTCGAACTGGAGTGTCACAGACGTATCAAACTTCCAATTTTGAAGATTGTAGAAAAAATGTTGAACCCGCATGAACAAAGGTGTGATGCATCTACCTATGCCTTAGGTGTTGCCATCGCCTTTGCTAGTAATTTATCTGTGCCTAGAGTAGATTTGAATTTACTTCACATAGATATGGTACAGGAATTGGAGCTACATCCTATCTCAATCACGAACAACATAAACTGGCTATGGGTATATAACTACTCATTCTACTATATAAACAACTATTAGATAGAACTTGGAAGGCCAAACTCAAAATCCAATATGGTCAGGATAGGGTCTATAGGGGTCGGAATAATCAACCACCGATATTGGTGGTTTGTGCTTGCCCTTGCAGCATTAATAGCATCTAGTGAAAAACAAGGGTATAGTTTGATTAAAAAGGATACAACAGCTTCTTCTCTAGAGCTCGGGGGGGACAAATAGAAAGTGTGGACAGATGATAGCCTTACCTAGATTCTTCACTATTTGACCCATGTAGTTAAGATATTTGCAAGGGTAGATGTTTCTATCCAGTTGAAGCGTGTTCATCACAAGTGGAAATATTTCGTAGCACAAGAAAACAACAAAGAAGTTGCTGAAGAAGCAACTAGTATTTTAGTTAAGTCGAAGATGAAGATCACTAAAGGCACTTCTAATATGAAGACGGGAGAAAAAGTTTTACATTCTCCCTAGACAGATGTATGATCCCCCAGAAAGAGGTACATTATACAAACATTTTTTAAAATTCCTTCTATTTATCTTAGGAATTATTTCAACTTTTAGACTCAGAATTCAAGTTTTTCCATTCCTTCAAACTATTGAAAGAGAGTTAGTTATCTTTGTTGTAGGTGTTGTCTCGTTCCCTACAATCTTTCAGTGATCGGAATCTGGATTAGGGGCAAGAAATGGCTCAAAAATAAAAATGCTTAGAATCACTCGAAAGCTAAACAATTGCATCTGTCTCAGCGATATGATTCCAACGCAACTCGTTTTTTTCAAAACGGAGTTCGTATGAGGAAGTTAGAGCCTGTTGACCATTTCACCAAATAGGCCAAATTTTGGAAAAGGTTGACTGCGATGTTGATTGGGCATCCGTACAACCCACTCAACAAGGAGAATATTCCTGTACAGGTGGGTGAATTACAGGTTGACAAGTGACAACACATTATGGGGTGTGCGTGGTCGAGGTGGACCAATTAGAAGGCGACATATGGAAAACTCGAAGGCTACCACGTACCCTTATAGTGGTATATCAAAATTTTATGGAGGCGCTAAGGTTCGACCCCACAACCTACCTTCCACAATGCTCACGCATTAACTGTCTCCTCTAACCGTGGTTCTTAACCATATACGATTGCTACATATTTAACGTTGAATGATTTTTGGGTTGGCGATTAGGAGGGCTAGCCCGCAAGCCAGCCCTACATGTGAACACACCAAATGGTGGTGGTTGCAATTACCGTAACCTTTGGCGGCTCCAACATTGTGACGGTTAACAAACCATGTGAACGCACCTTCCGGCAACAGCCATAGTTATGATTAGCAGATCCGGCGACAATATAACATTAACATTTTATGTTGCATGTGACGATGTCTATACATAACTGCCATCACAAACCATTTTATGTTACCATAACCACGAGACTAAATTCCATTGCATGTGAACCGATTGGCAGCTAACGATTTTACAAACTGCATGTATTTTTCGTTAAAACATGATTAGTCCTTAATTAAACCTCACTTAATAGTGAATTAACCACTAGTTTAAGTTGGCATATTTTTTATGGACTCCGCTATTTTCGAGCCTGTCTCCAAATTTGGTAGCCTTAACTAGAGTTCCTCCAGTTTTAGTGAATGATTTCTAGGAGAACATTGTTCTTTTGTATCTTTGGCAAATTCGACCAAATGAGGATCAGAAAAAGGTGTTCTTAGATGATTTCGACATTTTGAACACAATGGAACAAGTTTAAGAGGTAATGGGGCACTTCCATATGTGATTTTTTCAACGGTTAATTTTAACAAAGTCTAGGGCCACTAGGGAGGAGGTCAAGCCCAAAACAATTGTGGTGTATTTTCAAAGTTTGAAGAGCCATCTTAGGGGTTTTTGGATGCTTTGAGTTCATTGAAGCAAATTTCAGGAGTTGTAGAGCATTGTAAACTATGTTTTTTTCCATTTTAAGCAAATACAAAAGCCCAAGCCATGGAAGCTAGACCAAGGAGATGTGGCCCAGGAGGAGTGAACTCTTTTATCAAAACAATGTGTTAAGCGTTTTTCTTGATGGTTTGTTGTTCATTTACTTACTGTTGTTCAACATTTCATTTTCATAATATTCTACTCATGATTCTAACATAAAACTTGACATAAAAATTTACCTGTTTCTATTCACAGACATCATAAAGGAACCATGCACATGAGGCAATTGACAAGCACATTTTTATAAATATGAAGTTGAAAATAGCACAACAAAACTAACATTTAGCTATAGATCAAGTTGGTATCCGAGAAAAGGTTTATTTTCTTGATTGCTTGAGATTTGTGCAAGGAGAATTAACAATGTGCAAGTTTATGTGATGTCGGCTTCAACAAGTGATCTCTTTAATCTCTCTTCCTTAGCAAGATTCTTTGATGAAGAGATGTTGCAAGAGTTTTTCATCATGAGAGATATGGTGCAAGAGATGATTGAAGATAGGAAGGAGAACACTATAATTAAGGAGGAGTTGATGGCCATGAAGGAGGAGAAGCAAGAGCTTCTTGAAAAGATGCATGAGATGGAGATTTTACTCCATGATGCCAAGGAAATCTAGCCAAGAATCTGCATGCACATGAGGTATGAAATTCAAGTTTATCTTCAATTTCCTTTCAAAATGAATGTTTTGGTTCTTTTGAAAGACACACTAGAGGAATAGGGTCCAAATTATTGATGAATATGGGCTATGAAGGTAAAGGGTTAGGCAAACATGCACAAGGCATAGTTGAGCCAATTGTTGTTGAGGAAAGGCCTAGGTATTTGGGTATTGGTTATGGACAACATGATGGAGAATTCTCCAAAGACAAGGAGGCACATGAAGGTGTTCCAAGAGGGAATTTCATTACATTTTCATACCCTCAAGCTTGTGAAGTTTGTGTTCATGAATAATACAAAAGTTTTATACCCACTTTGAAAGAAGATGCTAATAAGCATGCAATTAGTGGAAAGGGCAAACAAGAGGATGCTGAAATCTATAAGATCATTGAAACCATTGTTGGTATTCCAAAGAGAGCCACTACCTTATCAAATCCACCTCCTCAAGAAGGTGAGAAAAGTGAATGTGCAAGGTACAAATTTTCCTTTAATCAAGTTTCTTTTGATTATGATAAACATGTAAATCTTCACATAAGAAATGGAGAGAATTTACATGTTCCTATTGTGGTTTGAATAACCATAATGTTTCAAGATGTTGGAATAAAATGGCCACATACAGGAAACTTTCAAAGCAAAAGAGACAAAAAACAGAGAATTGGTTATATGGATTGTTAGTATAGG
>APFE031007346.1:8688-23069 GCA_000404065.3 Pinus taeda
AGGCCCTAGATTTATGCTATGGTCGCTGTTGTGTCAACATATTTTAGAAAGAATGCATTTCCCTTCCAAGGTAGAATTACAATCGTTGACCAACTAACCTTTTTCCCCAACAACTCACAGGCTATGGGAAGCATTCCAATGATCCATGGAAGCTCTCAATCGCTTCAAAATGTCGGAATAGGCCTCCTAAAAGACCCAGCCTTGATGGGTACGTTTGCCCTCCCGCCTCCGAGTAATTTGGTGGAAGTGGCCATGGTGGAAACTTGTAATATGGTATCTTCTACATCAGCAAAGATTAAGAAGATTTTCGAACATTTTGTTAGCATGGATCATCACCAGGTATTGCCTCCAAGCCCCATAGAAATTTTGTAGCAATCAATATTCTTAGCTTGGGCAGTAAACCCAAATCAACACTCATCAAGTGTTTGGATAGATAGTTCTCTAGAATATGGCACCTCTTCAGATCCTTGGTCACATATACATTCTAGAGACAAAGGAATCATTCAGTCAATGATGATAGGAGAGGCACCATGGGAAGATTACCACCATCGTTCCCATCTTCAAGATAACGACGAAGATTATTCCAGCGACCTTGATCACCCTTCAGTTTTTGATTTTTTACCAAATACTGTTAATACGATGGATTCCGAGTGAAATCTGTCCAATATTGAAGAAACTATCGCCATAAATATCTCGACCAAACCTAATGTTGTAGAGAATAGTCATGCTAACAAATCTTGTTCTTCTTCAGAACTGGAAATATACTCCGCTCTCTTTCACAAATTTAGAGATGTCTTTGCATGGTCATATGAGGAAATGCTAGACATTGACTCAAGCATCATTGAACATGAAATCAAGATGTATCTGAATGTCAAACCAGTAAGACAATGGATTTGACAGGTTCACCCGAAGAAAGCCGCTGCCATCAAGGTAGAAGTTGAAAAACTTTTACATGCTAGTTTCATTTACCCTATTCCTCTAACTGATTGGGTATCGAATAATGTTCCTATCATGAAAAAGCAAGGAATGATTAGAGTGTGTGTTGATTACAGGCATGTAAATCAAGCTTTTCGAAAGGACAACTACCCTACACCCTTCACTGACCAGATAATTGATGAATGCGCTGGATGCGGAATCTTTTCATTCATGGATGGACTTTCCAGATAAAATCAAATAAACATCTGCCCACAGGACCAGTTGAAGACTACATTTATATGTTTGTGGGGCACATTCACAAACCGTAAACTACCTTTCAGTTTAAAGAACGCAGGGGAAAATTTTTAGAGGGCAATGAACTATGCCTTCCATGACATCAAACACATCATTCAACCATATCTCGATGATCTACTGGCTCATTCGCGAAAGCGGGTTGATCATCTACATTGCTGACACTACAAAATATGACTCAATCCACGCAAGTGTGTGTTTTGTGTCGGTTCTGGTCGTTTACTTGGTTTCGTAGTTTCTAAGGATGGAATTCGACTCAACCCATGTAAGGTTCAAGCAATCATCAACATGCCTCCACCTTCAAATTTGCTTTAGATTTAAAAACTCCAAGGGAAAGCAAACATTCTAAGGAGGTTCATTCCAAATTACGTCAAACTTGCTAAAGGTTATACGCGTCTTTTGAAAAAAGAAGTTCCCTTCAACTGGGATCAGGTTGTGCATGCTTCTTTTGATTCTTTAAAGGAATCCCTAATAAAAGCATCATTAATGTATGTTCTTGACTATCAAAAAGACTTTAACCTCTATCTAGCCGCAGTAGATACAACCATCGCAATGGTTTTAGTACAAGAACACAATGGAATTGAACATCCTGTCTATTATTTAAGTCGAAACTTAAATGATACAGAAAGAAAGTACTCCTATGTTGAAAAGCTAGTTCTAGTAGCTGTTCAAGAAGTACAAAGATTTAGACTCTATATCCTCTTTTGCAAAACTACCATTTTGTCCGATTGCAACCCTATGACTTACATTCCTCTCACGTCAATTACTAGGGGGAAAATATTCAAAATGGATAGCCATTTTGCAAGAGCTTGATCTGGAATTCACAAAATCGAAATCAAAGAAATCTCTAGTTTTTGCTGAGTTACTATGCAACCTCCAATCGTCATCTAACGATTCAACCGCTAAAGCATCAATCATGGATGAATCTTTGTTTCTGATATCGTCAAGCGAACTGTGGTATGGAGATATATCGATCTATCTCCAAACCCAAACATATAGGCCTAATACCTCTCGCTCTGAACAACAACATACTCGATACAAAGCCAAAGACTACATCATCGTTGATGATACACTTTACTGTCGAGGTATCGATACAGTTCTAAGAAGGTGCCTCACGCATGAGGAGGCTAAAAAAGTCCTGAATGATTATCATTCAGGTGCATGTGGGGGACATCAATCTGGTTACGTTATGGCACAAAAGATCTTACAAATTCAAAGATTGCATAATCGTAGTAAGAAGTTTCCATGCTTGTCATATTTTCGACTGCAAAATGAGATTACCACCCACACCGCTAGATCCAGTAGTTGCTATAGGGCCATTCGCCAAATTAGGCATAGATTTCATGACATGTAACCCCACCTCAGTTGGGGGGCATGGGTATATCATAGTCATAGTTTACTATTTTACAAAATAGGTCAAGGCGATGCCTACATTAAACAATAGCAGCGAAACGGCTGATTTTTTCTTTTTCAATCATGTAGTCTCTAGATTTGGTGTTCCACAGGCTATAGTCACAAAACATGGATCATATTTTCACAATCACATGATGGTTGAATTAGCTACCAAATTAGGACTGTCCCACGACAATTCTACTCCAATTATCCACAAGCTAACGGACAAGTTGAGGCCATCAACAAAGTCCTAAAGCACATGCTGTAAAGGATGATTGGAGTCCACAAACGGAATTGGCACTTAATCTTGTACTCATCTTTGTCGGCATATAGGACATCGGTGAGAAATGCGACCGGATTTACACCCTTTTACTTGGTGTATGGCCTGGAAGTATTCTTACCGATTCAGTGTGAAATTTTATCTCTTAAGCTCGCAGTCGATCTACTTCCCGAAACTTCGGAGGAAGAGGCTCGTTTCTTAGAACTATTCCAATTGGATGAAACTTGTTGTGATGCCGCTTTGGCTAAGAAACGTGTCAAAGTGAAATTTGACAAAAATGTCAAACCCCGTGTCTTCTCAGAAGGTGACCTAGTCTTGCTTTACGATCAGGACTCTGATAAATTGGGAGCAGGTAAGTTCGAACCATTGTGGATGGGCCCCTACATTGTTAAAAGAGTATTAGTAAAATAATCCTATGAGCTAGTAGATTACGATGGGATTCCACTATCGCAACCCTAGAACGGGTTGTATCTTAAGCGTTACTATGCTTGATTAAGTGTAGTGATCTTTTTATATGCTTTGTTATGTTTTTGTTATTGTCAAGAGTTATCATTTTGGTTAGGTAATCCACTTCTTAGTTGTTGCAAATGTCAGAACTATTGGAATCATTCGTTGGATACACCAACATAGCTAGTCGTAGTACGTGGAACCTATCTTCTGTATCTTGGGCCATTTTTCATCCAAGTGACGGGTTGGTGAGTTTCAAAGGGATATGTATTGGTCAATCAACGAACAACATCACTGAGTATAGCACGTTGATGGAGCTTCTCTTTGATGCCATCACACATGGCATACGCCGACTTGTTGTCAGGCTAGATTAACAACTTGTCATCCTACAACTTACTGGCATCTATTCCATTCGGAATATAACTATCTATCGTATGTTCCTAAGGGTCAGGATTTTGGAAAGGAAGTTTGATTCTATTCAATATCAACATATTTCCAGAAACTTAAACACATTAACTCATTCATTAGCAAATTATGTGTTAGATAGACATTTGGAGCATTTATAAAGAAAAAAGCATTTCAATTAACATTTGCATTAGGATCACATAACTTAACCAAAATAAAGCTCCGAAAATAAAAAAATATATATAGTTATTTATACTTTTTACAAAATGTTCTGTGTCTAGGACAAAATCGGTCATACAACCCAAAAAAATAAAAAATGCAGAAAAGCACCCTAAACTAATGGTGTTGGTGATAGCAAGTCACCGCCTGTGCAATCATATGTAGGAGCTTAGTCCATTGACTCGGCACGCCAATGGTATGGCACTGTAATCTCAGAGGTAACTCGTTGGTCCTCGCATCCTGAATACCAAGGGTGAGACCCTCAATCTGATCCTCCAATATTGTAAGGGTCTTTGCTATGTCTAGATCACAAAGGACAACCCTCCCTACAACCTCTCCTATTGGAACAGCAGCTGCTGCTGGTTGCACTATCCCAAAATCTACACATATATGAGTTTGATTAGTCTTGATAACATTTAAAAAACACAAGAACATTAAAAGCAATAAACAAAGATATGGTCAAATCATTTTACCCAAAACACGCAACTGCTCACTAGCCGATAGCACCAAATATGGGTCGCCTCGGAAATCCAGCCCAACATCTGCACATATATGATTTTGATTAGTCTTGATAAAATTTAAAGAACACAAGAACATTATAAAAGCAATAAGAAAAGATATGGTCAGATCATTTTACCCAAAACTCCCCACTTCTCACCAGCCGATAGCACCAAATCTGGGTCGACTTGGAAATCCATCCCAACATATGGATACTCAGCGAAGACCATATCCTAACAGTTGAACCACTCAAAGAAGGCATCAGAGAACGAAATTTGTGACTAGCCATGATGTCAACCCATCTCTGCATTTGTGGTTCCCTTGGTGCTGGCAATCCTAGTGAAATGTACTGTGGCTACATCAGTGGAATCCTCTCGAAGGCGAAAGCAGTCAAAATGGAACCATAAACAAAGTTCTTGGATCTTCCATTCTTCACCTTGGAAATTTGTTCTTTTATAACTAGAAGTACTGCCTCACACAAGTTGAATACCTTTGGTTCCAGGCATTCCAAGGCGTACTACATATATGATCTGTTGGCCAAACGAAGAACCGTGCTACCATCAAATCTAGCAAAGGTGAATAAAATAGTCCTCCAGGACTGGTCAGTGACATCTTGAATACTAATCTTGCCATCCCTGCTCAGCTGAGATCCATCTCTACAAAACTGGAGAATATAATCCCTCATGGATTCACCCCCACGAGCAGAATCCTGATAGTGAGAGAGGGGCACCATGGCTCGATAACCCAGTCAAAAAGTAGATATCCTCAACTCTCAAAGGAATGGATTTGCCTCTAATTTTGAACACCTAGTTGATCGGATCCCACGCATCGAGAAGATATTGCAACAAATTGATTTGTTGCCTCATGCTAGATATGCGGAAGAATTTGAGCAAGCCACAGTTTTGCAATGCAGTAACCGTACCCAGATCAAGTAAGGAAATCAGGTCCTTTTCTTCATGCTCACATTCATGCCATGTAATTTCCATCTTCATCTAATGAATCTCTGAAACATAAACAAAAGTTGAACTATGATCCTAATTTGAACAAGAAGAGGCAAAAATTTCATGAAAAGCACTGCACAAACTTTCCCTTCTGTGCCCATCGCACCCTACCTGTGTACAGGGTGAGATGCATAATGACTGGCCAATGGCCAGCTTAGTATGCATCACACTTTTCAATGCAGACTAGGTGCAATGGGGAGAGAACGAAATCTTCAAACCCCTGGGGCCTAGAATAACAAGAAAACTTGCTCAGAATCAGAAAAGGATGGAATGCAATTGAAGAGCTTAGGGTTAGCTCCTACATGGTCCTCACGGCGCGGAAGATAGTCCACTAGATCTCCCAAAGTCAGCTGATGAAATTTGAGGGGGAAAACACCTCCACAGCTCCAACAATCCAAAATTTGAATTAAATGGTAAAAATGAGAGGTAAAACTACTTTTATGTCACTATTCACGTAATTCAAGTAAAATGTTATTTTTAACTTATTTTTTAGGCATGTATTTGTATTTCAAATCAATTTGATGGAGTAATTGAACAGGTTGTATGAGCGTCAAAAGAATATAGTGTTAATGGTGAATTGAAATGGTGAATTGAACATCTCTAACTATTAAAGTGAGCAATGTTTCCGCAAAGTTCAAGCTCGTTAAAAAGTAAACCTAGAAATGGGCAATGTTACCACAGGGTTCAAGCTTGTTAAAAAACAAACCCGCCACTGAGCATAGTTTCTAAAGATTCAAGCTCATTAAAAAATGAATGCACCCTCTGTAAATAACCTTCATGATTGCTTTGCTATCAGCCTTTTGAGCCTTGGTGGTGTTCTCATCATAACCCCCATTCTTTTGGCTGATCATATGCTTCGACTTGATTGTTTACCCTTTTGAGGAACAACTGCGATGAGTGATTTTGTTAGCTACCCTCTTTACACTATCGTGTTTGAGAAGTTCCAAACTTACCTGGAACTAGTTGTTACCTGGAAACATCACTCGTTCCTCAAAGACGAGTCTCTTTTAAGCTCTTTTTAGACTCGTAAAAAATGAAAAGCTTGTCAAGCTACTAGCCTTTCTAGCTCGCTAAAGTAAGGGGAAGCGTCATCCCTCCTCTACATTTTAATCTTTTTGGACCTGAGGGATCATTCCACAAAAATATCAAGTGCTTGTCTTTTTCGGCTCACTAAAACTATCGAAAAGTCATCCCTCCTGTATTATTTTATACTTTTTCAGACTTAAGGGATTATGCCATGAAAAAGGACTGCTGGAGTTTCCTTTTCATCCCTTTTCAAACTCTGTAAACAAGAAAAGGACCAAGTTATCTTTTTCATTAAACTCGTTAAAACAATAGCGACAAACTTGTCCATCCGGACAAGAGCGAGTTTCACTGTCGCTAGGCTCTCTAAAACATAGTGATAGGTTTGCCTGAAGGGAAAATTATAGAACAAGCATACATTATCCTCCTCAAACTTGAAAAAAATAAAGAGGTATTGGTCAGCAATGACTCAGGAAAAAGGGAAGAAAACTTGAAGAACTTCATTGGTAGAAAGTCACTCTTGAACATGAAAATTCACTCCCTCACCATGATTGAGTCGGGTTGGGTTATTCCATTCATCGGTCACATCACCATTGGTCCTCCGTATGATCCATTTTTGGGGTTAACGCTACCAATCCATTTCAGTGTCGCTGATATGTTCAAAAGAAGTCATTCAGAGAATTCACCAACCCAGCTAATTCCTTATCCACTACAATACCTCCACTCTCCATTTTTCATGACCGCCATTCCTAAACCTTGTATCATCAGATCGTTTTCACCTCTTGAAAATCATTTGCTTCATTTTGTGTCGTAGATGTGGGATTCATTAAGGTCCTCCTACGATGGGTCACTTCTTGTCAACATTAGCTCATTATCCAAGAAGTTGAGTTAGGAACAACCATTTCAGTACTTTGAAGCTTGCATGCCTCAATGGAAAGTTTCTCACTTCTGGTGAGAGGTTTACATCAATGGCCTTCGACCGTAAGATTTTACGTGGTGTTCGATATCGACTCATATATTCACATCACGTGAATTGTACTGTAGTAGCTTGAGGGTCATTATCATTTTTGGTGATTCCTCTCGCGCCTGTTAATAGCTTATATCATTGGCTGGTAATCAGGCGATGTCTTTCCATGTTTGACTTCAGAACATCTTTTCACATGGATCGACTTGTACACCAACTGAAGATTGAACGAGTTTGAAGACCCTATATCTAGTTTCATCCATTCGGGCTGCGATACATTTAGGAAAATAAAGACATCAAATGTATGCCATAGCTGCATAGATGATCATCAAAGCTAAGGGATGATGGCTCTACAAGAATCACTAGTCCGCAATAGTAGACGATTGTCTGTACTATGTACATGAAAATGAATTTATAAAGTTGAGCATGGGAATGCCCACCTCAGCTAGATCATGAAAATAATATGAAGATATTGTATTGTATTGTATCTTATTATAGGTCACCTTCTAGTTCGAAAAACCTCGGATCCTCATGATAAAGCATTTCATTCGACATCAGAAGATTTACGACCTCATGCTTTAGGGGGCAACTCTTATAGACATATTTGGGCACTGTAACCCCAAACACATATGTCGATAAACCAAGGGCTCTTAAACCCATAAAAGTGTTGTTTCACACCCTAAAGGATCATGGTCAACTGATTATATCATTTCCCAGAAGTTCCACCTGAAAAACTACTCAGAACTGGGCAAAACTGGCCCATACAGACTGCTCCATGCTTAGGGTGCAATGCATACTAGTTGCTACACTGGCCAGGTGTGATGCATACTGAAAGAGCCTTCTGTGGGGTGCGATGGGTGAGAGTAGACAATGGAAGAGACAATTTGTTAAGTTGAAACACAGAGAATCTTCTAGAAACTTCTCATATGACACTTGCCTCTCTGAATTCACCCAGGGATGAGTATGAGATCATGAAGTCTCCAAGTGGAACCAAGAACTATCAATGAAATGACACTAATAAAAAACCTAGAAGCTGACACACCCCTCTACAAATATCTATAAATGGATCCCTCATCTAATAGATCTAAAGGCTGGAATTTTTTAATATGTAAGGAAGTGTTGTTGGTTTCTCTTTGAAACATTATATTGTTTGGTGATCTTGTTGTTCCTGAGGTGAAGAGGGCTTTCATGTTGGGAGGATGATGTTGGATTAGACAGCTGGGTTGTAATTATCTCTTCTACTTCTACTATCAATAAAGTTATTTGAGTTTTCCTCCATATACTTGTGTATTTGTGAATGCAATTGTATGGTTAATGTACTTCTGATTCGGCATTGTTTATGGTATTATAGATCTATATGCTTTGATGGTGTTTTGTTGCTTTGCCTCTACATGTGTTCTTTAATGCGAGACAATTGAGAAAGGAGTGACAAGCTTTATCAAAGGAAAGAGGAAACAAGCAAGGAGCCAAGCGAAAGATTAAGGTTGGTGCTCTCTGCTTCTCTCTTATCTATCATACATCAAGGAAAACACAAGTTACTTTGAATTGTTTGCTTCTAAGATAGCTACCCGTCTTAGTGGGACTAGTAGATCAAATAGACACTATTTTTCCTGGAAACATTTCTCATTGGCCATGGCTTGAGCTCTAGTTTCTACCATACACAGATCCAGGTCACTTGTTGTCAATGTGAAAAAATTTGGGACCTACCAAAAATTGAAGATAACAAGTGAATGGTACCACCTCACTCAACTCATTTTCCTAATTCGTATGGGCTAAGTCTCTTATAAGCGTCCTGGGAGGAGTTTTAATCCCCGCTTATCAATATTGCAGTGGCCAATTTCCACAAAAGTTAATCCTGCCCAATGTCCTGCGAGAATTGCCCTAAGGTATAGGAGCCAAAAGCCTCCCGTACAATTGGTAAGATCTATCTGTGAAACCCTCAACTATTGAATGTCAGTTTGATTGTGGCGGCGACAAAACTCTAGCTGCTATATCTGAATGGTACTGTGGTGGTAGACCCTAAACTCATGGATCTAATCGTTGCGGTGGCGAAAAAACCCTAATTGCTAGATCTGATCTAGAAAAATAGATAATGGGTGATCTTTAGAGAGACGAGGGAACTATGGTCTCAAGGAGTGTTAGGTGCTATAGATCACAATATACATAAGGGTACAACAATATTCCTCGACCCAATCTTTCAGGGCACTAACTAAGGAGGATCAATCATACCCTTAGTCGTACTACCGGACTACCCTATCGTACACGCAAGTAGTCTCCCCGATTACTATTCTCGGTGTACTGTAGAAGCAAGACAACCGACAACTTATCTACAGTGAGGTTTTAGGTGAGCATAGGGGGCTTCTGATATACCCAGAGGGTACGTGGAAGATAGTCTGTGTGTGATTCTGTCTAATGCACTACTAATCGAAGGGGTACCCATAGGGGTTACAAGGGAGTCCAATAAGCGTGACCACCTCTTGTATTTACTGCATGCATGCCTCCCCAAAATCACAGGTTTATGCGTTTAATGATAGATCCTGTGGATTAAAGATGTCGAAACACGTCTCTAGCCAAAAAAAGATTCTGCTAAAAATGGAGATACCACGGGCCCTAGGAAGTACTCTGATACTAGTTGTTATGCTCTTGACCTCCAAGAAGATGCTAGAATACCAAATATACGAAGAAACACAACCCAGAACATAGAACAAAATGAGAAATAACAACATGTATTTTATTATTCAGAGATGAAAGCAATGTTCACTTGCCTCTTCTAGGGGGAAACCTCTAATAGAGCAGGGCTCAATTACAAAATAAGACAAGACGCTTCTTAATGGGGAGTCCCTATCATTTATATAGGATTCATACATGCAATACCATGAGTCAGTACCATGGTTCTCTAATACCATGACACGTTTGCAACTAACTGTGGTCCCTTTCTTTAAATGCGGATAAACCACTTACAATTATTAATATGGGATTTATTGACTCTTTAACTAACTATAACTATGACTTAACCCTATTACATAAACAAGGGGGTTAGGGTTCGACCCTAACAGTGCTTTTAAAACTTTATGGATGGTTTGAGCAAGTTCATTGTTTCTTCGAATGCCTCGGTTTTGCAAAAAAGCCCTATAAAGTTATTTTAAAAATGCACACACTAATGAACAAACAAATTCAAAAATGGTCGCAGAAAATGTCTTGGTTTTTCATTTAGAATTTTAGATGTACTGTGTGGCAAGTCCATGAAAATTTTCATCATGAGGAACTACAGAGCTCGGAATTTGATTACCAAGAAGATGGGAGAGTTGGAAGAGATGGGTTGCTAACTAATTGTTCTTTATATGTTGACATGAAAATACTCCCTTCCCTATTTTCGAGTAAAAAGAATGCAAAAAAGACATAGAATGCACTTAATATGTTGTCAGTGTTTCAGATATGGTGTTTCTACCACATCTTGTAGAATCAATATTCTTGTATAGTACTTTAAAGAGATTTGATTTAGAAAAATATATGTATTATTCTCTATTACACGGAAACTACTCCCTAGAGGTGGGAAACCCGTTCCATTAGTTTCCGCACTCTCATAAGCTTTGGAACCATATGGGAACGTTCCCTTTTCAGTGGGAGCTGTAATGGGAGCCTGGGAAAGTTTCGAGAGCTTTGAACACTATTTTTTTGGAGTTCCATCATTCCCTGGGGTTGGGGAATAAAAATCTTGACAAATATGTTGAACTGCCCACAAAACATGAGGCTTTGTTAAAACCTCCTGATGAAGAAAGGCCAAAGACATCCTTAACACTGATATCCTTAATTGAGGAACTCGAGCAATCCCTTGATGAGTTAAGGAAGCGTGTGACACCTCAATGTAAGGGCGATATCTGAGATGTCATGCCAATGAGTATTTATTTTTCCGTTTATGTATATATATCACAAAAGATTGTGTGCATATTGTATGTTGCAATCAATGCTTAACCATTAGAGTTGCTTTACTTTTTCTCTTAAGAATAACTAGAGAAACATAGGTAAAATTGTTCCTTTGTATTTTTAAGGCAGATTGTTTCAAAGACTTGTCATGTGTCAGAGAACTCATAATGAACCTGAAATTTTAATATTTTATATATATAGAAGGGAGAGACTCAGGGAGAGAGACGCCGAGAGAATATATTTATATATAAGAGAGATTATAAATTTATATATTTAAATAGATTTTAATATTTTAATATTTTGATTTATTATTAATTTGCTTTATTATATAAATTATATAATTAAAAATATAATTTTGATTTTTTTATTATATAATATTACCACTCCTGATTAGCCATTTCTTGTAAATTTTGGGGAAACCTCTAGCTGTTCTGGACACCCGTACCCAATTCCCAAAGTTCCCACATTCCACAAACTCATGCAAAATAGGTATTGTGTAATGTTTGCTTTAATGGGCCACTGAATTGTGAAAATTTGAGCTAGGAATAGACTGTGGTGGAAAGGCTTTGGACATATGTTACACGATATTGAATTTATTTGAGGTATTGACAATGATGTAGTGCAAATTCAATGGAGAGTTCTCATGGTCAGGTACCTGTGGCCTACAACTCTTGGTCTAGAGTTTCTGAAATTTGCAGTAGCTAGGAAAGCTTAGATGGAGTACATATTTTGAATTTGTTTCCTCAAGGAGATATGCTCTAGGTAATGAAAATACCAGAATTTAGCCTTCCAAAGAAGCCATGAATGGGGAAGGAGCTGGGCAGACCTAAAAATCTGTTAGCAACACCTAAAAGGTGCCAATAAAATCAACCACCATAATGTCTCATCTTCAGATCCAATTGTTTTCAGGTGGTGTGAAATGTTAGGAAGATAAGAAGGACACCCCTACAAAGAAGTTTGATAAAACCACTTATCTCCAGATAGTCAATCGACATGCATTCCGGTGGGTCTCCAACATTTTCTGTAAACCGCCGGAGTATATCTCCGGAAGTGGTATCTTGTCTTACAAAACCACAAGTGATTTACATATGGATGAAGAAAGTTGGGGCCAACTTTTCCTTTTATCCAAATTCAAACATCATTATAAATTATGATGATTCAAAAGTCAAAAGTATGTTAAAATCTAGTTGTTTGATCAATAAAGTGGGTAACATAATTTAAACTGTATATGTTACATATATAATATTAAATTTCATAATTGTGCTATTTTAAAAATGTTCATTAATATTATATATTTTATTTTATATAATATTAAAATTTCAAAGTATTAATATCCCAAATGAACCCACCTATTCATTATTAGTAAAAGTTAGTTTTATATTCATTATTAGTAAAAGTTAGTTTTATAATTGTTGAAAATTAGTTTTGTAACCAATTCCAGAACCATTAGTCTGAAGAAAGGGATAGAAGTATGAGAAGTAAATTTTGTATAGATTGAGATTTTGCAAGTCATGAGACCAATGTAATGAGAAAATTTCTTGGAAATTGAAGAATAAAAACAATTTTTTATTCTTATTCTTGGGGTAAATTGCAACATTGTGTTCTTTTTGTATTTGTCATTATGTTTTCTTTTACTGGTATGAGTGTAAAGTATCAACATAATTTTTTTCCCAGTTTTAATGATGAATTTACTTTTAAAATTTACTCATTTTATGATTTACAATGTCTTAATGGGAGTTCCACCCTACCAAAAATTCCTTCATATTTCTAGTCCTTTCACCATTCTTTCTACAGGTTTTACGTTCATATTCTTAAATTCCTAAGTTATAAAACAATGTCCCTCTTCATATTTCTTTTAGCCATCTCTTTAATTTAAATGTTGAAACCTCCATTTGTCTCATCTAATCTAGTTTTTAAAGATAGGTTTTTGAACTAGATTATTCATTGCAACTCTCATGGTCTCTTTCTCTGGCCATCCATTTAAAAGTTTTTATTAATTTTTAGTAGATGTCTTGGGAACTCTTTCCTTTGCATTTATGAATTGTCTCTAGGGAGACAACATCAATTGGTGTGGTTGTCAGGGATGAAATTGAAATTTTTTCCTTGGAAATTGAAAATTTCAAGAACTAATTTTGAAGGAGAAAAAATCAGTGTTTGGTTGTAAACCCTTACCAACTCCTTTCATCTTTGGCATTTAATTTTTAGGGTTTTAAAATTGAAGTTCCTTCATTCATAGATAACAAATTTTATCCACTAGAATTCTCTTGTCTTGCTAGTTATCCTCATCATGTGCCTGCATTTCATGAGTGAAATGAGTATCTACCAAGATTCAACAGAGATGCAGATGAAAGTACAACTCATCACCTTTAGGATTTTCATAAATGTATGGAGCAACATGGGATCATATATGAAGACATTTTGATGAAAATATTTTTCTCTTCCATGATGCATGTGATTGGTACAAAACTCTACCCCGTTTAAGCATTTTTTCTTTGAAAAAAAATCATACATCATTAACCTTTGTTTGCAGGACCTTATATTTGCAAGAGTTTCTTTCTGAAGACTTTTGTGAATATTATGATTTTGAAAACACTTTCAAAGCTCATGATAATCTTGTTGAAGAAATTGATTAGAACGACCATTAAGAATTTTTGTTGAATGATGATAATGTATTAAGCACTCAAGGGGATTAGAGCTAAGAAGTTTTTGAATGCAAGAAAAAATATTTTTCGGAAAAGGGTTTTGGGCAGTTGAAAGGAGATTTTTCTTTGGAATCCCTACAAAAAGAAGATTTATAAGCATGTTTAAATTAACCAAGAGAACACTGAATATGACAAAATTTCAGACCTGCACCAGAAATCACCGCTTAACAGTCAACAAAACACACAAATTATTGCGCTGCAAGTAAATCCTCATAGATCTTATCTTGTTCATTTTGAAGGAGACTTTTTTTTTAATCTTATGATTCATAACAAGAACAAGCTATGAGTACATGTCAAAT
>APFE031007348.1:0-15752 GCA_000404065.3 Pinus taeda
TTCTCAACTTTCAACGAGTGGCGTTGGAGGACTATAGAGATCACTCACCTATGTGTTAGTCAAGCACATGCACATACACAGACTTAGAGCTGCTAGATGGGTTTCAGTAGTGTGTTAAGTGTCTTTTGTTATTATGGAAATCACTAAACTGTGTGTTAGTGCACATGCACACACACATACTCAGAATTGCTTTATGGGTTTCAGCAGCGTGTTAAGGGTGTTGTGCTTTTATTCCAAGATATAACTAGACTTATTTTCATCTCCATTCTGTAATTGTAGGTGTCCTATCTAGCTTCAATTCATCCTCCCAACATGTACCTGCAAGAAATTCCTAAAATTGTTTCAAGAACCTTTAACCAGGGTTCATATGTTATGAGCATGGATTTTCACCCACTGCAACCAACGATACTACTAGGTGATCTATCTCTAATATCTGAAATATTTTGTTCAATGTGGCCCCAAATATTCATTATATTGGGTGTGCACATTGATTTATCTGTATGTCAAAAGTGTCTCGTCTTTTAAAACTTGAACAGTGGACTTATCTACCTTATCTGCCAGTTGGAACGAATGTTGGCGATATTGGAATTTGGGATGTTGGTTCACGTGAAAGATTGGCTGCCAGAGCCTTTAGTGTATGGGATATCTCAGCTTGCTCGATGTCACTGCAGGTATGCCCGTCTCTTTTATGGGATTACATTACTTTCTGTTATTTATTAATTATTGAAATTTGTTGTAGAAGCATAATTTCTGGCATATTGGCTTCTTGGTGCTAAACCTGCTAATTCAAGGATTGATACCTCTTCCATACTGCACTGTCACAGTGTTTGTATTGTCCCTACAGACCCCGGCAGGGACTACCGCCACGGCAGTGGCTCCTTGTTTGTTTTAGATCTCTGCAAATTTCTTTTACTATTTGGCATTCCTTTGAACTAAAGTTTAGCTATGTATTTAGGCATAGCATGATTGGAAATTTACTATAGTAACCTATAGTCTTCATGACTTTAGGTTTTATGTTTTTTAAAAATGGGGGATAGTCCCTTTAGATTTTGAATGACTCCCACGTTTCAAACTTGTTGGAGGATTCTGTGTAATTTTTATATCATTATAGACCTACCTTTATTTGTTTTAGATCTCTGCAAATTTCTTTTACTATTTGACATTCCTTTGAATTAAAGTTTACTATGTATTTAGGCATAGCATGATTGGAAATTTACTATTACTTATAGTCTTTATGATATTAGGTTCTATGTTTTTTAAAAATGGGGGGTTAGTCCTTTTAGAAACTTGTATTAGGCCAGAGTACAATATTTACATATATACAATCACATTTTTCGAGATAGTACATATATCTGCTCGCAGCGAAGTAAGTATCAGCAACATAGTTGCAGGAGCAACCTAAATCATGCAGCCAGGGGAATAGAACCCGAGTGGGGAGACAGAAAGCGGACCGTCCCGACCGCGGGGTATAAGCCCAGGTTCCATGTTTGATACTTCTTAACTCAGAATCCCGAGTAAATAATGTATTTGGATCCACGAGCCGGTATTTAGAAGTTCCATTTAATGTGGATAAGCTGGCTTATTTTGAAATAAGGTTTTAGATGGTATAATTAAACTTTATAAGATATTAAAATGTTTATAAACAAGTGCATATTTATTTTCAAAATAGTTATGTATTTTATTTTTAATTATTAAAAAAATATATATTAAATAAGCTATATGAAATGACTATTAATTTTTTATTGGACATATAGCATTGATAAGATAATAGATATTGAAAAATATTAAAAATATGAGATAAATATTTGGTTATAATTTAAGTGGATATATTGAATATTATATGAATTAATAATAATTATTTAAACTAAAATATAGTTTAGTTGTTTTTATAGCTGTTTCATCAATTTATAGTCATGGTGAGAAATATGATCAAATCACTATCGATGTTTATTCTGAATTGAATGTCTATAAACTTTTCCCAACCATTTTAATTTAGCATAGTTATAATAACGATGATATATAGTAAACTTTACCCTTTCAAACATTCAAATAAAATATCATTCATATTTATTATTGAGTTGTCTATAATGTGCGACTATTTTGGAGATTCCGGTGAAGCGGAATCGGCGAGGAAATTGAGGTTAAATCTTGATTTGTTGCAGTTAAAATGGTTTTTTAACTGCATATTTGGATTCAGCACCCTGAAAAACCCATAGGACGCTTTGATTGTGCAGAAACTAGCTAAAAACTTGCGATTCCAATAAATTGCTGCCGGATTTTGACCAGAAAAACCCACTGGAAAGGCTTCCAAAAAATCTCATTATAAACAACTGCTTTATTATTTATATGAGTTAATTTGCATCTAAAGACGTAAATTTAGATGAACACTTCTCCAAATATCAAATATCAGTGTATCCTCCAAATATGGAATTATTACATTTGCAAAAAGGTTGAAAAACTTCATAAATCTGGTTGGCATAATGCAAAGGTATTGCTGTTCCAACTATTGATGAGGCTAGTATTATATTTATTCCAATCAGAAGAGATCATTGAATCTAGAGTTAGTTTCAGGGTTTACAGAAGGAGAATATCCAAGGTAGGTAAATCTCTTGACTACTCAAGAGAAGTGCTCAATTTTTCTCGACTGCCAAGAAGATATGATTTTTCCTGAATACATTAGAATTATGGCAGTCGATATGATTTTTCCTGAATACATTAGAATTACCCCGAAGATATGATTTTTCTCGAAAATATTATAATTCATGACTATGGTGGATGGAAAAATCTCCCTATAAAAACAAGTGAATATGAAGATATCTCTATTAGTGTCAACATAAATATGTATTGATAGGCTAACAATGCAACGAGAATTTGTTTTGCAAGTGTCAAGCTGTGTGGAAAAAGTTGTGCATTACATTGGGTGCCCCATCTTCATCCAAAATTAAATGAACCAATATTTACCCCGAATGGAGAGGAGGTTATCATTTGGCTACATCGCCTTCTTGGAAATCTTTGGATGCCATTGGATCATCAATTATAAAAAAAACTGAAAAAAAAATCATGCACAATTGGAAAATAGAGACAATTTTTACTTTTCTTGAAATGCCACATGTTCCAAATTGAATAAAGCGTATTTTTTTCATAATGAAACGTGTTTTTAATTGATAAGTGAATACTAATAGAAGATTGTGGGAGCTAATATCGAAAGTAATTTCCATTCGTTTGGTATTATCAAAACATTTGTTAAAAGAGCTTATAATCTTAGAGGTATGTCTTATGACAAAGAAAAAGAAAAATGGTGTAAAATATTTGTTTTTTTTTCCCTAACGGTGTAGGGACGTTTTTAGGCAAAGATATTTGTTTTGGTAAAATTATCTTGTAGAATTGCTGTGAAGGAGAGCTTAAAATATTTTTGCTTCAAAATAAAGTTGGATCTTTTTCTAAATATACAAACCAGAAAGCATATTAAATACTACTCATTGTATTTGGTCACATCATTTTGACTACAAAACTGAATCATTAAATATTTTGTTGTTGTTGTTGTTATCATTGATCCACTTGAAATTTAAAGAAGCATATCTAAGAACATTTACAATTGTGTGCTCTTGTGTTTATTTGTGCATAATTTCTTTGATTCGTGTGACACTTAGTTTCTAGTCTTCAGCACACTAAATCCACAATTGTAACTAGTCATGTTGCTATCTAAAAAATACACAAAGCCTAAAAGGAGATCAAAGAAAATTGAAGGTTAAATGGACTGGTATTATAAATTGATTAGGCAGGAAAGCGGGACAACATATGACATGCATGCCTTGGATAAATCCACAAGGCAGAGAGAACAAAAATTTAAGAAACATGTGTTTTTGTGGACAGTGGAAGTCAACCAAAAGGTGAGTGAGGTATGGCATTGGCATAACAACATCCCCACCACCACTTATAGAGGGAAACCACCGTGGCCAAGATCAAGGAACCATGAGAAAGTGATGATAGTCGAAAGAGGTCTTGCTTGTCGATCTCCTTGACATATTTCATGTTCCATAGTTGTTCCTAGGGCTCTGATGTGTATTTGACCCATCACCACCACATTTTTACCCAAATACCTTGTTGATAGTTTTTGGGTCTCGCAATACAAGACCTCCCTTTACTTTCGATAGAGAGAGGGTATTGCATTTGATTAGTGGCCATTTCCACTTGAGATGAGTGCCTCCCCATAGGAAGGTTATTTGAATATTATTTATGCATTTGAGGACCCACTTGGGTGCAACTAACATAAAAAAGAGATAAGTCGGCAGGGATTGGAGAATGGACTTGAGAAGAACTTGATGATTAGCTACATTTAGAGAGTGGAACGTCTAACTTTAAATTTGTTTTTTGAGTTTGTCGAGAAGTTTCTACTGGGAGGAAAGCTTGATGGCCGAGACTGTGAAAGGTGAACCCAAATATTTGGATGGAAGGGAAGTAGGAAAGAAACCAAGAATTATGATGATGTTTCTTTGGGTAGTGAGAGGAGTGTTGAATAAGAATACTTTATACTTTTCCAAAATGATAGTGGTTCCTGAGACTTCCAAGAAAAGTTCTAAGATTTATTTGACCGTTTTGGCTACATTGATTGATTGTTTTTTCATGAGAAGGGTGTTATCAAATTTTTTTTGTTGAGTTATAAAGGTTTCATTGTGGAGAGGTAGGCCATGTAGAGTGTTGTGTTGCAAAGTAGATTTGATGGATATACCCAACCCTTTTTCCATGATGATTAAGAGGAAGGGTGAGATGGGATCTCCTTTCCTAATGCCTCGAGAGAGTTTGAAAGTTTGAGAGGGGGAGCCATTGAATAAGATAGAAAGCAAGGTCATGGAGACCAAAGAAATGATCGATTAAATCTAGTGAGTACTAAATCAAAAGGCTAGGGGTATGCTTTCCATATATACCGAATCTAGTTTGTCAAAGGCTTTGGAGGGATCAAGTTTGAGAATCATGCATATTTTCTTGAGAACCCTGTGGGAGCAGATGGTTTTATGAGCTAGAATAAGTCCATTGATGATTTTCCACCCTTCCATTCATTTAATTTTCTCAGGAGAGATAAGGATGAGGAGGATAGGCTTGAGATGGTTAGCTATTGCTTTAGTGATAATTTTATAAATAGCATTCCAAAGTGTAATGGGTTATAATTTTCCTAGAGAAGCAACATTGTCCTCCTTTGAAACCAATGCAAGGAAAGTGGCATTGAGTGCAGGAACTGTGCACTTGTTGGCTTTTGATTCCTTGATTATCTCTAATATCTCATTGTGAAGAAAATGTTATCATTTGCTTAAATAATGTGACCGTGAATCCATCTGATCCAGGGGCTTTTCCATCTGCCACTTGATGAATGGCCTCTTTAACCTTTGCGTACTAATGAGTCTGGTCAGGGTAGTATTGTGAGCTTCCATGACTAGTTTGGGGATGATGGCTATAATATTGCTGATAGATTCATTGCATTTAGGCCAAGGATTAAGGAGCATATATGTGTAGAATCCTATGATTGCTTTTGCAATGTCCTCCTGTTTCTCTATATTTTTACTATTATCAGTGTGTAGAGAAGTAATTTAGTTGTGGGATTGGCATTGGATGGAAGAACAATGGAAGAACGAGGTGTTGTGTTCCCCATCCTTTAACCAACTTATCGTTGAATTTTATTTATGATATCTCTTCATGCTTGTACCATTCCTCCAATTTCCTTGTTAGGGAAGTTTCTTTATCTGTTGCTTCCATAGTTCTGCCATTGTTGATGATTTCCTATTGGAGAGATATTGTTTCCTTTTCGAGGGCCTATTTATCTTGGAATATATTTCATAGCTACGCCAAAGGAAATCAAACTCAAGCATAAAGGTATATAGATCCTCCTTTGCAAGGCCATGAAAGTTTGGAAGGGAAAAGAGGAAAGGATTCTTTATTTGAACCAATCCATCATGATCTTGAATACAGAATTCGAAGGTAACATGTTTGTTTTTCTTAGATCCTTATAATTAAAAATTGCTTAACTATAGATGTTAATTTGCATCTTAAGACCCAAATTTAGGTGACCGATTCTCCAAATATTAGTGTATCATCCAAATCTATAATTACTACATTTATAGGAAGGTCAAGAAATATTCATAAATTTGGTTGGTATAATGAAAAGGGATTGTTGTTCCAAATCCTTTAAATAAGTGATTGGCATAGTACCACATGTTATATCCCATACCTCTAAGTTCATATTGATGATTTCACATCACATTTATTCTTTCATGGGTGAGTAGATAATTCATCATTCCATTTGTATAAGTTTGGAAGATTGAGGGATCCCATTATATTATGTCTTTCATCAATGGGATAATGAAGTGTGTAGGTGTTAGAATTGGGAAGTAGCACATGCTTTTTTTGGTGGGGATAGAAACCTTAGTATTCCTAGTAATTCTCACATACCTCCCATGAACAATGTCCATGCAATCTTAGGGCTTACCTACATTTGTAAAGGAATAGTCTACATCAAATATTCTAGCTTGTGGAGAATCAACACCAACTTATACTATGTATGCCTCCATTTGATTATTCTCCACTCTACATTCCCTTTCAGAAACCTAGAAATTTCTCTTTTGGGATAGGAACATCACTCAATGGGTTTAATAAAGTTTAAGTGAAGGAGTATGGTGGTATTAGATTAGCTTCTTCCCTTCTCTCAGTCATTTATTTAATAGTTGGTAATGAAAATAACATGTATTGATTACCAAGAATACAATATAACCAAATAATAATCTCCTCCTCATTAGGGGAAATATTAATGCATTTAATGTTGGATGAAGATAGTGCACCCAAAGTAATGTACAACTTTTTCTCACCGCTTGAGACTGGGAAAAAAATTCCCGCCACATTGTTAGGCTATAAATAAATATCTATGTTTCCATTAATATATAGCTATTGAGATTCACTTTCTTTTATGGGGATATTTATCCATCCACTATCGTCATGAATTCTAGTATATTCAAGCATAATCATATCTTCTTTGCAGTCCATGCCCCATAACTGAGCCCTTCTTTTGAGAAGCAAGGAGATTTACCGATGTTGCATATTCTCCTTCTATAAATCCTCAAAACTAACTTTAGACTTGATGATCTCCTCTTCTTGGAAGACACATAGTATTGGCCTCACCAATGGTATTTCTCAGGCCTGTTGAGTACATGTACACAAAATTTGATTCATCCTCCTAGGGAGAAGCTAGAAGCCATTGGTGGACAGGAGTGTAATGTATACAGAAATCTAGGCCACATGTTGTATTTGTAATTGTTTGCAATAATGGAAGAGTTTTCTTAAGATTTTGTAGTAAAAACAAAAACATCAAGTGTCTTCAGCATGTAGTTATGGGATAACTCTTAAAGGAAGAAACATATTGCTAAAATGTTAGCTTGCCAGGTATTCAATATGCACGAGGGGTGTTCAAAATTCAAATTTCAAGTGAGAGGTACTATATTTAGAAGGATTTAATTACATTTGGAAGGGAGTTGGTGAGAAGGTCGAATAATGGGACAATTGAGGAGAAGGTACAAATACAGGATGTGAAGTATAATGAAAAGACACAAGGCGATAGGAGGCTCCAGATTGAAAATTCTCACGAGTTTTACAACTTCGACAACTGGAAGGGCTTATCCTTTTATGTAAACAAGCTTCAATGGAGACAGAGAGGGCCTTGTTGGCCACCTCGACAAGCCTAAAGAATGTGCAATCAATATAAATCCTTTTCTGAGACTAATACAATGTGTTGAATATGGCATAAATCCTTTTATGTGATATTATTGGCATGTCTCCCTTGTCCTTAATTATTAACATGGTATAAGAGCTATATAATGCTTAAGGCCTAGTTTTTCCATGCGAGATGAATTTTGGCATGAGTTGATGGTGCTAACTGATACATGAAGGAGTAGATAGTCTCAATTTATAGATTTGCATATGATGGAAACAATGAGCGGAAGATTGATAGAAACATATTGATACTCACAAGAATAAGTCCTCATGGTTAGTATAATTAGACATTGGTGAAGATCAGATCATGGAAATGAAATGAATCTTCATACAAAATTTGAGATACATTTAATGTTTGAAATGTGTGTTGAATTTTCTCATTATGTTCAATGTGAAATCCTAATAGATTCATTTTGAGAGATTTGGAAATTGTTTTACAACATATTTTTGGAGAAGTGAAGGAGTATGGTCATATTAAACAAGTTATTTCCCTTCTCTCAGTCACTTATTTTAATTTGTGGGATCTCTTTAATTTTCATTGATTCTGGTTTTTCCATCCTTTATTTTGTATCTTCTTAAGCCTAGAATTACTAGGCAACAATTGGGGAAGCCTACTTCAATAAGCCTATGGATAAAATTTGCACAAAATGAGACACAAATCCATCTCTAGGCTTCTCTAGTTTATGGTATCCCTTACTATTCCTATATTCAAATAGTTGTATCTATCCTTAGTTCAGTTCTATTTCGACTTCATTCTTAGGTTCAGGAACTACTAAATTTTTTAATTTGCATTAATTTGTATCAAATAGATTTCCTATCATTTTCAGATCATTTTGGCCACCTTTTGTGTTTATTGTGTGGGGATACCTATATTCGCAACAAGTTGCAACCATATTCCTCAATTACAAAAATCTGGGTTGAGAACTACTATAAAAAATATGCTTTAGAGGATAACCCATGTTCTCAATGTTTCTCTACTCATAAATCCCTCTGGTAGGTTGACTGTGAGCTACAAATCAAGTTCTATCAATTGACCCATTCTCACATAGGGATGGCATAAGAGTTGTCGACCCTCAAATTCCAATTTTATCATCTGTATGATGAGGTGGATGTGCTGAGAAGCATGATATCAGAGCTACATTTCAAGTTATCTTAAGGGACAGATGCTCATCATTAGGATGTCAGTTGGAATCACAATTTTAACCATAATCTTCTTGCTAGTATTAACGACTAGTGATTGTTGTCACACTCTTCTTTTTTGAAATGTTTGCTTTGACATGCTCGACTTATGTAATTAGTCTTATTATTTTTTTATAGAGTTGTCCATAAAATTCCTCTATATGTTATGGTTCTTGTAGTTATATTTTGTAGGCAGTATAATATGAATGCCTAGTTGGGTTTACTCTTTTCTTTTGTAAGCTTGGAAGTACCTTTCTATTAATCATATGTAAAGTAGGTTATAAAATATATGTCTGACGGCCTCAACCTGCCTCAAGGAAACTAGGTCTATTGGTCACTGATCAACATCATAAGACATCCAAAACATAAACAGTTTGAGTATGTCCATCCAAGATTTATAAGATACCATATCTATCACCCATCTATAATTACTACTAATAATGGAAATGCTATCTGACCAGATCATAAAAGCAAAAAACATCAAAAAAGTTTCAGAAATATCATGACTTCCCGGTAGTCAATCATTAAACGATGCTATCGGGGTAGGGTCCTTTGCAGTCGACCCTACCATTTCACTTTGTTGTAGAATTTGTAGTTGTTTTTCCGTGCGACGAAGGTAGACATTCTGATGGTACAACTGGACTTGTATTAACTGTATTTCCCATTGCATGTCCTTAAAACTTGGCTCAACTTGTTGGGTTTGTTGGGGGCCTTCCAAGTTCTGGGTTTCAAACATGGCTCTCACTAGTAAGCTCTTCATTACCCAATATAGTTGGACTGACTATTTGAACAGAGTCAGCCTTCCGCTAGTGTGTCAAGGGTCCATTACCAAAGGTGCCCAGTCCTCTGTTGGAATCAGTTCTGCTGCCACCTTGGCATTCAATTCCACCTCCCATTTCGAAATTTCAAACCTCACTTGTGATGTGGATCCAAGATTGTAAGCATACAAGCGATTTTATGTGTTCTCCTGCCCTACTTTCCTGCCTCTTCTATGCTAGGGCTTACTAGACGAAGTGAGTGATATATTCCCTTTCCTACTGTTCTGATTGTTTTCATAGCAGTGCCCACGCTTTCCCGTGCTAGCCTTTGCCTTCACCATGCTGTCATAGATTGGGTCTCCCAACACTAGTACAAAATGACTAATTAGTTACTAAAAAAACCAAAATTTGCATATAAACGACCATTTTTTAGTCGATAACCAATAATAACTAATTTATAGTATCTTATAACACGACCAAATTTTTGTTATTTTTAGCTTAGTCATTAATTGGTTTCCTCAATTTTACCCTCTAGTAGTATATTTAGTCATAAATTTTTCATTGGTTTAATCATTAATTATTGCAATTAATGAACAAATATACAACAAAATATATTACTATATGAATCCTTGAGAAAACCAATTAATGACGAAAGAAATATGACCAAGATGTTGGTCGTGTTATAAGATACTATAAGTTAGCTACTAATAGTCATGTATATGAAAATTTTAATCATCATTTAAAACCAATTAATGACCAAAGAAACATGACTAAATTTTAGTCGTGTTATAAGATACTGTAAATTAGCTACTAATAGTCATATATATGCAAAATTTAGTCATCATTTTAATAAAAAAATTATCATTTGCAGTAGTCATTTATCTTTTTTTCGTATTTTCATATTCATTATATAAACGACTGATTTAGTGGTTTCTAGTCATTTCATTTAATTTCATTCATAATCATTATAAATGACTAATTTAGTCATATATTCATTTTATTCGTGTTCATCATTAATTAATATAAACTACTAATTTAGTAGTTTTATATTGATTTTATGTGTTTATTATTAATCAACATAAATTAATTAGTATGACTTTGTGACTAAATTTTAAAAAATTGTCACACAATGTGCATGTTTATCTAATATGATAACACAAAGTTACATATGTTAATTACAAGACTAAATAATATCAAAGTGCAAATACAAATAATTTCAACCATATAAATTTATTATATAAAATATCAAGTATTACAATATGAGTTTCCGATTTAATATCGGTTGGACTACAATTTACACATGAAATATTATTTCATCATTTCAAAACATTATCATTGTGTTTCCAAAGCATAGCAAATGAATTCACCAACTCTGAAGGCTTGAATATCAGTCTCTATGAGTGTGTCTTATGCAAGATATTGACTCTAGGAGTATCACAGGACATATTCTCTTCTCTCTTTCATTTTGCATTTGTCGCTCTAGGGTTATTGTTCTCGTCTTTCTTCAATTGTTGCTTCTTACCATCAATATTGAGTTCCTCTTGTGAAAATGAAAGAAGATACAATGCAGAGTATAAGACATGAAAGACAATGAATATTTGAATATAAAATAAATTAAACTATAAAATATTTATACGACATATACCTCAACATTCAATATTGGCCACTATGCGGCTAGATGAACTATATAAACAAAGAAAATAAAATGCCACCATCGAAAATAACACCTTAGGAACTTATTATTGAACCTTCAACAAAACCTTAGGCACAATCCTACCAACTAATTTACTTGTTAAAAATATCAGGCAATAGATAACTTGTGAAAACAAATGGAAAAAAATAATATCAGTGTGAAAAATATCATTATAGCTTGCTCTAAAAGAGTCATGTTCCTTAAATTTGGATATTCTTTTGCCCACAGTAAAATTTCCTTGCTATTATGACCTATGTTTTTAGGATCATGAGATTGATCCAACATCATATTGGATTGTGGAGACAAAAATGATTCAACTTTCCAAGATGAGTACCTCACTTGGTCGAATGAAGGTACTAGTTGTGCGTACAGTCAAAACCTTAGGGAAGCAGAACACTAAGGCCTAAGGAAATATATCAACACTTTTCCAATGAAATAAAAAATTTCAATCCCATAATGGCCTTTGGGAGTACATTTCGTTGGATGGATATCACACTCTAAGAGATTATTATCTAATATAATGAGAAGTGTACATATATTGTCACAATGCCCCTCACAGTCAGACCCTATAGTTGTGTCTTATAATATTAATCATATTATACTATTTAATTATAAATTATGACTATCAGATAATTATTAGTTTGAATAATTAGTCAGAAGTTGTGTTTTTAGTATTTATGTATACATGAAAATATTCGGAAAAAAGGTACTTTTGTGACTAGTTAATTTTGAGTGAATCTAAATACACAATAAACTATGGTGCCTCGGTGTTTCTCTAGTGGTTATCTTCTCATTGTACCAATTCACCTATGTCCTTTACTGCTTTTGGTGAATTCCTCTTTGATAATGTCCAATGCCAATGCAGTGGAGATTTATCCTTGATGTTTTTATAAGCCAAAGGGAAGCTCCACAAGTAACAACCAAAAATTAGCCTCAAATATATTATTGGGGGCCAAAATGTAGTAATTATATGACAAGCTAAGAAATATTGCACATTAATCATCTTCCCTTTAATATTGATTAATAATTTCTTTGCATGATCATGTAATACTAAAGTGTCAAGTAGGGACATTTAAAGTGAATCATCCATCAATATCACCTTTGAGAGTTCTTAGTAGTTAATACTTCCTATTACACACAGTAGATCACCAACTTCAAGGATAGCAATATAAACACAAAAAAAATGAAATTAAAAGAAATGTTAGGAAGTCAAATGCGACTAATCTTGAGTCAAGAAAATACCAAGCCCTTCACATTAGCAAGGCATTCTTAGTCACTAAAATCGAAAATCCTTAAATTGCCTCATTTTTGCCTTTTATTTAATTTCTTTAATTGAAAACATAACTTTCAAAAAAAATCATTGAAAAAGGTCTCAAAATCCTAACAAATGCCCGAGTTATTTTCGTACCAATTGAATAGAAAGGAAATCATTCCATATGTTTTTAACTTGCGGAATATATTGAAGAATATGAAGATTTCTCATCACTTGCTCCTAATCAAATTGTAATCCATGGGTTCCAATCAAGTAATCAATTTCCCTCCAAGATAATTAAGAGATCACTTTGGAGAAGGACTTCTAGAAGCATTGGGATAGTAGAAATGGAATTAACTAGGAAGAAATTGAAGCACTTTAGTGGGTGCTCAAAAATATTTGAATGCAACTGAAAAAATGATTGTATACTCCCTCCACACATTTTAAAATAGAAACCATTTAGCCGCATCTCATTTATTTTCCATCTTTCTGTGATACTTAATTCTTTGAGCAAGAATAGAGCATTCATAAATATTGTCATGAAAGAGGACTCTTCATAATCTTAATAAGTTGGGCTCTAACAAATAAACAATTTCATTTAGTGAATAAATATTACAAGGTACATTTTAGTGATTAAAATGACAACTTTATTCTTAATCTCATTACAACAAAAATAAATTCAACCCTAACTAGTTGGGATCTAACAAATCAAGAATTCCATGTAGTAAAGTAAACTTGCATGGTAGATCCCAATTATTTGCAATGACAACTTTATTCTTGATATTATTATAACGTAGATAAATTTAGGAGTTCATACATATTTCCTTATCTGAACAAACTTTGACCACATTTCGACATTTCATAGAAATATAATGATACGATTTACCTGTAGGACATGCGAAAGTTATCTACATCTAGAACTCATCACTGGACAATAGTGTTAATGAGACACCATCTCTTGGCATTAGAATAATGTACATAGATAGTTTTATAGAGATACGTTGCAAAACCTATTCAACACTACCTTCAAGCTTCAAATTCATCAATTGATTTACTTTAGTAGCAAATTCTAGTGGGATTTCACTAAATACAACTCGACAAAAGCCATTTATGATAGTTGTCCTTGCCTTCTCTGGAAATATCCCCCTCGAGAAATAAAATAACTGATATTCCTCCATTTTTGAGGTACTTGCTTCATGTTCAACATAGGCGATTGGGTTCTTCATGTGGAAAAGGTTGCAAATATTAGATGTATAATGGAAACAAGCATGCAATTCAAGGTTGCTTCTAAAGTCTCTTGGGTGAATTATAAAACACCATGTAATTAAAACATGATATGTGGCAATAACAAAAACTTACCCAAGATCCCACTTAAGAATTCAAAATGTTGGAAATAGGAGATTTCTTAAACAATTTTAATTATTTAATTGCATAATCACACTAAAATAGACAAATCTTTAAAATGTTGAAAAGTGTAAAAAATGGAATTGGAATATTATAGTTATGTCAGGGTAGATATAGCTATGTTATCTAAAACACTTAAATTTGACTTCTATAGCTACGTGAAATGTAACTTCTATATAAAAAAATGGATTTGGAATATTATAGTTACGCCAGGGTAGATATAGCTATGTGAAATGCAACTTCTATATAATATTCTAAATATCCCTTTTTAGTCATCTAAGAGACTAACATTTTTTTTTTTTTTTTTTTTTTTTTTTATCTTCGTTTAATAACTTGATACTCCACCAAAAATAGCATTGAATTGGTTCTTCACCAACCAAAGGGGAAATTTTAAACAGTTTGAAAATGCTTACTCATTCCCCTGCATATTTTTGAAATTTTATTTGTGTGCAGATTTAAGCTAGTGTAATGTAAATTCTACATATTTGACAATTTAAATGTAAACAATTACCTAGATTGAAGTTATACAATTAACATATGAACAATAAGATATAGTATGCATGAGTTATAAGTAATATGAAGTTTACATGTTATATCAAGACAAAATTTTTCTCATCTCATTAACTCTTACCTTATAGTTGTTGATGGATATAGCCTTTAAATTTATGAGCCATCCTTGTCACATCTTATATTTAATGATGGATATAGCTTTTAAAAACATCAACCTTATGTAGATATAATTCTTCTGGATTAATCACATTGATAGGATTTTGTGACGTTTCAACCAAACTAATGTGGTTCATCCTCACGACAAGGTGAGAAATCACTCAATCTAAAGGAATAAATAGCATGGATGCATCATTGTATAGGGTAATCCATTGAGATTTAGCCATTGGTGAATTAGTTAAAAATAAAATATCATTTAATATTATTTAATAATATTAAGCCGGAAGACTTATATCTACATTATGGATCACAAAAGTCTTAGATCTAACATCAACCTTCTTTGCTATTTTATGTACGGTCAATTGAATAGAAGTGCTCATAATTTTATTCAATATTATCTTGTACAATAGGAAATAAAATGATGTGGGGGTGGTGTTTCTAGTGATTTTCAAACTTGTTTTAATTACCTAAATTTAGCCTATTTAAAGTAAATAGTTGCATTGACCATCTTATCTTCAGGTTAGTAACTTTTCTTGAGGGAATCTTCCTAACATCCACCATCTTTGAAAATTATTAGATATTAGTAGTATCTTGCACTAAATAGACAACATTGACATTGAATCTTTTATTGTGTTTTTTACTGTGTCACAAATTTATTGATATTTTATGATTCTTGGTTTCGATTTCCATGCTGAGACTGGATTCATCATGCCTGCTAGGATTTTTAGTTGTGCACACATCATGTTGCTCACTTCTAATTCTATCAAACATAGAGAGTATGCACAATGACATGTAGTGAGATGTGGGTGCCTATTTCACTGAATGATATGCTTGATTTTTTAACTCATTCCAATCCTACCAAAATGAAATTAAGAGAGGCAAGGACACAAGAAGGACTGTCAATAAATGAAATTAGAAACTTTAGAATGCAACTCAATTGTAGGATAAGTATTTGCAGCTTCTTGGTCACTGATGAGCATCGAATGACATTGTGAAAAATTACTTGGATTATGAGAATTTGGTTGCACATACACTAATCCTCTGTAGT
>APFE031007348.1:35931-49290 GCA_000404065.3 Pinus taeda
ATTTATTTAAAACAAATACATAATTGTTTTTTATTAAATTTAATTTCTTTTATAAAACTTAATAGGTGAAAGGTCTAATTAAAGCTATATATAAGAAAATCGTCCTTTCTTCGGTTAAAAACATTATAATAAATTATGTAGAAAACTCGATATTAAGGAAATATACATTAACATTCTTTATAACTCTTTACACCCCAGGTTTTAAAAAAATTATGTCACTTAAAATTATCGTAATATGCTGTAATGTGTTGCCCTTTAAAATCAACTCCCTTTTTAACGTACATGATCGGGATCAAAGCTCTCGTTGTAACTAAAATTCAGACCATCTATTATGCTTCTCTGTAGATTTTAGGGTTTAGTAAAGGAGCCGAGAGAAGACTCGAAGCGGAGAGGAGAAAGCGGAGGCGAGCAGGTGGCACAATGGTGGAGAAGGGCAAGAGTCGCGGGGACGAGGTCATGACCAGGTAAATGTGTCACACTGCTTTATGCAAGTTGTGTCACCCGGTCTACAGATGTTATCAGCGGTCAAGATAGGCTTTGAATTGGCAGAACTCAGGCTCTTCTGTAAATGATAAAGCGTTTGCAGAGCATCCGGTTGATTATCCTTAAGAGCACTTTTGGTTCTCCTGACCACTTTATTATGCAAGAACGGCACCTCTGTAGGGATGAACATTGCCTTTCTAATCCTTTCATTTCGTGTGATATTCTCAGGGAAACGGGACTGGTCATTTTGCAGAATTCAGATATGGCCTTCTGATTATCAATTTGGGAAGGGCTCTTTGTCGTTTCAGAGACCAAGCCCCAATCCTTCTTGGGTTTCTTGTTATCAGGCGGGTGACAGGGCCAATCAATGTAATTAGAACTCAAATCCCTCATTTTCCTATTCATACTTGGTGGTTGCAATTCCATGTTCTCGGAAAACGCCATAGAAATTAAAGAAGATGAAGAGGTCTTCACCAAGTGTCCCATGTTGCAGGCTGCATACTGACTTGAACTGCGCTTCATTGCCCCATCAGAGAACAACTTGTTATGCTTAAGAGCTGATTTTTGGGCCTGCGTCCACACTCGAGATTTGGATGTTTGCTTCTTCTCATAAAAATGTGGACTTTGCACAGAATTTTTTCATCTGCAATACCCAAACGCTGGGGCAAGCACTGACCATTGAGGCCTGAATCACCATATGGAGGATTTGACTATGCGTTTGAATTAGTCTCAGATGAAGATACATGTTGCTGAATTACCGATATTGGGGATTTAACTGAATCTCCATTCTTGAAGGGACCAACCTCCGCAATTAATTTTTTTACCGGAAAGCATATGTCCCTGTAACTAGCTCCCGATTTTAATGAATTTCCTTCAAAAGTTGCGGAAGATCTAAGGAGGGGAGAATCCTCGATGCATTGATTTCCCTTGCGACTAATGTTTGGAGAGGACTCGTCCGCAAGAGAACCGATTTCAGCTACTGAAGAGAATTCATCTACAATTGGGTGGATTTTTCTCATCGTAAAAGGCTTCTTTTGAGCTTTGCACCATTCCCAAATACTATTGGAATTCTCCATCAGGTATATTTCCATGCAACAGTATCTCAAACTTATTGAAATATCAGAGCGTTCAAAGAGGCGTACAAGGGTCGGGCCGAACGAGGGCTCAAATTGCATTAACTAATTACAGAACTGGATCACTAGCACCATTTTACCAAGAAGATTGAACGGATCACAAATATGGAGCATGCCGAGCCTAACTAAAGGGAATTGCAAAAGAAAATTTTTATACAATCAAGAAGCCACCATTGCTCAAGACCAGTGCTTGTTTTTTTCAATTTCCAGATTAAATCTCTGGCAAGAACGCAAGTCACCAAACTTACTGAGAAAAAGGTTTGACCAAAAGGGTAACAAATTCATTGATCAAACTGATGACCCAACAAAATCGATTGGTCGAATCACTGAAATTATAGAGAAAACAAGGCAGGCTGCAGAGCAGCAAGTCCCTGCCTTAGACAGGGCTGGATCGAATCAGTTTTCCTCCATTAGTGTAAGAAAATTTTATAAGAATGTAGGAAAAACTTGTAGCGCATCAGTTCTCTTGCATTAGTCGAAGAAAATTTCATAAGAATGTTCCTGCATCAGTCTAAGAAAATTTCATGAGAACGTAGGAAAAACTTGCAGCGCTTGGTCGGATCAATTCTCCTGTATTAGTCCAACAAAATCCTTTAGAGGATGAAAATCTAGTTCTAGGGGCGGATACATATCCTCTATAATCAGATGAAGCCTTAACTCTACTATTTTCTATGACTATTTGTCGATTAGGCTTAAATCCGTGTTCTACCAGTTACATATAGGTGTAAGCCGTTGAATAAAGTCATTCTCCTATTACAAGTTATTACGAATCTGTCAAAGTCATGCTTACTTACTAAGGGCTTACCAGATATCATCCTTGGATCTGAAATAATACTAAGAGTAAGTATGAAACTAGCCTGTTAGGAAATGATAGTTGCCTTTATCTGACTGGTTTTAAACGTAGAGTACCGGTGGCAACAGTCAACTTGTTAACAGAGGATGCAGTAATTTTGCTGGGATGGGCCTTTAGAATTACGTAGAAAAGAATCACAAGGCATTTTAAATACTCTTCCAACTTCAGAAATATTACTGGAGGCATCCATGCTTTCTGCAAAATTGAATTCTAGAAACCTGTTTTAACCTTCTGTAACATAAGGATCATTGTCAGCTCTAGAATTCTGAATCATGTAGAGATCCATACATAAAGTGTTTCTTTGATAGGGAGCGATGGCAACACCCGTTTTGGCACACACAAAATCTGGTAGCATGCAACCAACCCTTGATTGAGACTTGGGTAGACTTAAAGGAGATTAATTGGAAGAAATGAAAGTGCTGCTTGTCCTGCCACAACACCATTCAATTCAGGTACACATTTATACCTTGAAAGGGATTTTCTCCCATGAGGGTAATCATTGGAGAAGACAGAAATATATGTTCTCCGTAATTATGAAAGCAAGGAAGGGAGAAGGGGAGCAAGCAACGACTATTATGAGATAATGAATGCCAGGGAGTCCGTCGTTAAAGCATTAGAAGAAGATGAAGATCCTTAGTACAAGTTTTAAGGCTAGCCATTTAATTACAGGGCAGAGACAGAACATGGGCAAGTTCAACACGAATATGCTAGTATTATATGTATAAAGTTTAAAATGTTGCATAGTTCAGTCATTTTGAAAAAGATAATGGAGAATATACGGAGCTTATAAATTTGCCGCCCACCTCCCTGACCCCCCGCCCCCAATATAGGCTATGGGGGTCTCCCCTCAATGCAAGTTTTAAGGCTAGCCATTTAATTGCAGGTTAGAAACAGAACATGGACAAGTTCAACGTGGATATGTGAGCATTATATGTATAGAGTTTAAAATTTTGCATAGTTCATTCATTTTGAAAAAGAGGATATTTCTAGATGTTCTCTAAGCCCTAGAATATCAGTGAACCTTATCAAAGCATGCATGCAGAAGTTCGAACACAGAGAGCAAGAAGATTATATCTCTTCTTAGGCGAGAAGTTTTAGAGAATAAGTTTCTATATAGGAACTACCAAGAGGTATAGAGATTTATCACAGGTTGAAGGTAGCAAGAGATAGATAGTGGCTGGTAGGTGGGACTGCATCAGGTGAGTTGTTTTACTCACTAACTCGCTAAAGACAGTTTCAAGGCTAGGCTAGTAGTACCTCTTGGCATGGACAACCTTAGGACAGAAGTGTATCAGCTTTCACTCTCAATATAAAGTGCTAGTTCAATACTGCTTAAGACTTACTCTATGGAACCTGTTCTCAGGAGGCAAGTAAGAAAGTATAGTGCCCATGGGAAACCTACTCAATGGATCCACAAACCCATGGGATATCGAGCTATCGGTTGGATCCTCCACATAATTCTTAGATGCCTCTTGTCTCTTCCATAACATGAAACCGCAATCCTGCCGATGTCATTTAGTTATTACCAATCCACTCCAACTCTGTGTGTTTGAAGATGCTTTTTTTTGCTACACAGAAGCCCTTTACAAGCTTAGTGGTTTCACTAGGAGCATGGGGATGCACATAGATGATCAATTGATTCATACAATGCTCAAGAGTACCCGGGCTTCATACTTTGCCCACATGTAACATTGAAACGCCTTTTATAAATTCACATGTGAACCTTGCTCGAATAAATACAAATAGTTTGGAAGGTTTTACGAAAAAAAGTAGTTGCCTAGATATGTAATCAACATTATCACTAATTTCTAATCATGGTCTCATTTCTTTCAAATATCAAATACTCTGTTTAACCTCTGGAAGTATGGTTCTTTGTGCAGACCATTTGCTTGAAAATGCATTAATAGAGCATGTAATAGGAGGTGGTCAGAAAATAAAGTTGGAAAACACACTCGATATGTAAGTAATAAAAGTTACGTCTACTGAATCAAGTTAACATCATTTATGGAATTCTCTAGATTGTGTGAAGTAAGAGTAGTCCCTAATGGGTACATAAAATGGAAATTATACAACATAGATGATTGAGAAATCCACTGTAAACTGCAGTATTTCATTCTATTATTTCTCACTTGGAATTTGCATTGGATTTTGGTAATGGCATCTTCACACAGCCTCTCTAATTCTATTTTAGTTAATATTTTCATGGCAAGTGTGCCTTAGTTACCCGAATTCATGAATTGCAAATAAAACCATTACCCAAAGCTTAGATTTATTCATTTTCTATGCAAAGGAATATAGGTAAGTTTACTTTAACTATGTCAGACCGAATTGGTATGTAAAGCAACAAGGCAAATTCAGTTATTTTTCCATTTGGCCATCATTCCAAATATCTCTCGGTGTTTTTGAGGAAGTTGTTTACCTTAACCGGCTATCATGGGACTCAGAATTGTATTTCGGTTTCTACTATCCTGTAAATATTGAGTTTGATAGCCAGCTGGCTTGCATAATTTGTGTCAACCACAGAGTTCTACTTTGGATAGGGGAAATCCTCTCATTAATTGTTTCTTGTTCAACATTAGCACGAGTCAGGAATACTTAAGTAATACACGCTTCACCCTTGGTGAGGATTAAACCTAGGAAGTTTGCTTATCTTTGTTTCCCCTTTGCGGACAAAGAGCCACGTACCCTCTTTATTTCTATGGTACTCTTCAAGTACAATCACTTGCCTTTATCTGCTCCATACTGCTACTCCCGCCCAGCTTCACGCCCCTGGAACGAGAAACTGGAACTGAGACAGAGAATGAAGAGCTCTTTTTTACCGGTTCAAATAAATAGAGGTATTAGTGGAATTATAGTTGTTCAAAAGTATCTAAACAATATTTAACTGTAACAGGACTGCAACACGACACAACAAAACACTTGCGCATGGACCACAAAAGTATCTAAATAATATTTAATTGTAACAAGTCTACAACACGACACAACAAAACACTTGCGCATGGACCACAAGTGTTGCTTGTCTCCAGAGGTTTTGATTATTGAAGGGTTTCGTTGGGTAGGCCAGGGCTGGATTTTTTAAACCTTTTCATCTGCAATTGGTAGTTATCTATATTCACCTATGCACAAATTTTTTCATCTGCAATTGGTAGTTATCTGCGTTCATCTGTGCACAACTTCTGTTGTCTGCATTTACTCGTATTGGAGCAAGCAACACCGATTATAGTTTTTTGGTGGTGATATGAAAGGAGGTAACGTTCATTGGTAAGGTAAGAGAGGGAAAAGCCTCTGGACGCCCAAAGAAAGCTCAAATGATCCCTTTATGGTATTGAAGCAGAGCATGGATCCCTTTATGGTATTAAAGCAGACCACGAGAGGTGACGACCAAGAGGAATAAACAATGTGAATGCTCCTAAAAACTCCCATAACACAATGAAATATTGCAATAGGGATTGGACCTGGCAATCTATTTATCATGATTGAAGGGATGAACCAATTTGAATCTTTGTTTGTAGAATTTGTCATTGTTTTAGTTGAGTGTATCCACCAAGATGGCTTCCCTTCGGAACGAGGGCAAGAGGATGAGGAGATTGGAGGAAACATCATCTGGACACAACTTACAGGGTCTCAGATCCGAAGATGGTGAAGAAAGAAGGAAAAACGATAAACGATTTCAGGTTTATGGCGCAGGAGTGGGTTTGATACCCAAGGTTGAAGAAATGAGGGTTTCCGTAGAGGTCGATACAGAGAATGTGTCGTTACAAATGTTGATGCGGGAAAATGATAAACATGTTTTTTTTTCGCTAGGCGTTTGGTTGTATAATCTCGGAGGGCAGAAGACAAATCTATTTCGGGGGTAAAATGTGTTGCTGAAGTACTTGCATACTGAGCTGCCACCATGAATTCCCCGGGGCATAACCCTGGAGGGCAGAAGACAAATCCATTTCGAGGATAAAATGTGTTGCTGAAGTACTTGCATGCTGAGCTGTCACCATGACTTCCCCGGGGCAAGGACTATCTAGAAGCACTGAGAACTTCCACATGCTCTGATGATGCATTCCACATGCTCTGATGGTGCTGGCGCAGATGATATTTCAGATGAACTTGAGCTTCAACCTCAAGGTAAGCCAGAAAAATTACAATTATTGATAATTTCTGAATACATGTTTAAAACTCTATGTTATTGTAATCAGCAGGTCCCTGCAAGTACTCGGCACTGCGATAATCTTTGAGTTTATAGATGATAGAGACATCATGATGAAACAATGCAGGCTATGGCTTCGGTGTAGATCAAAAGAACTCGCCAAAGTCAGAGACGGGTACACAGAGGTGGAAGGTTTCTCGCAGGGTTTTCTAGTTGTGATATTATCTTTGGCAGGGTTCCTTACGTTGTGTAAGCTTTGGTGGTAAAGACGGGCTCTGACGGATGGTAAACATGCAGATATCGCTATGAACAAATGTCTAACGGGTGGTCAACACACAGATATCGCTATGAACAAATGTCTACGTCAAACAATATGGATTTCATTTCAATACTCCAGTTGAATAGTGACCGAAACTTTCATGTAAATACAAGCAGTGACCAAAAATTTACATATCCGAAGAGGAGAAAACCTTGTTAACATTTAATACTCTAAACTAATGCTAGCATTAGTTTATACGTGTGAAATATATTAATGAAAAAATCTATATAATATATAGTCTACCTTGGAAAGAGGCCAAATAAGACTATGAAACCGCAAAACTATAGTTTATGTTATGCTCGGTACATGTTGACACACAGCGGAAAGAAGACTTACCAGGTTAAACTAATGTTAAAGCCAACATATCGATTACTATAGTCCCTAGGCAGGGACTAATAATGTGTAAAGGAACAATGCAACTTACAAAAAGAGCAGATGATAGTAAGCTGGTTTGCAATGAGAAATGGGCGTTATATCTCCAGGTATGGGAATAGAAACCTTGAACACACTAACTAACTTATCGTTTTGTATATTTGCATGATCTTATTCCAAATGATAATAAGGTATTTCCGGAAAACTAAATAAAATATAGCTTTAACATTGATTTTCCATGTTTCCACATTACATTCAGTGTTGTGATTTAAATATAAACCCATTTTCGTTGATTTCACTATACCTATAGATTTAGGTCATTAATTCATCCTTCAGAGTTGTTAGAAGAAGAGGTTACGCTGGTGATTGCTGATTTTTGGAGTGCGGTTGTTAAAGGTAAGTAGATTTGAGAATTTTAATTCATCTTTAGTTGTGCTTTTTTAGGATTTGAGAATTTTAATTCATCTTTAGTTGTGCTTTTTCATGTTGGCTAGCTGGAATTAGAGGCATTTTAGGCCTCTATGAGATTGCATGGGATGGCTTTTTGGGCTTCGACTGCCAGAAGATGGTATTTTCATTGTCAAGGGTTTGTATGTTTGTATTTGACACTAACTGATGGAAGATAAAACCTTTCTTGTGTGCACAAAGATCGTCATCCTATCTCAAATCAAAAAATCCCTATGATTGAGAAAATTTGTGTATTGGATATTTGAGCCTTTGTTAGGTTTGAGGCATCCCTGCTTCAGCATCTCTAAAGATCTTATTGGTTATATTGTCAATTTTATTTCATCCAAATCCACAAAACCTTAATTTTTGGGCATACACTTGACCCAACATGCACACTTTTTGAATTGGTTTCTTAGATACCTCCAATATCTTCCATGTTGTACCTCATTTTGACCACATAGTTTCCATATTGGTTCTTTGCCACCACCTCCTTTTTTACAACATATGTTTGTCACCAACATCACTTTTACAAGAGTTTGCTTACTCTACCTCTGGCATCCTTTCACCATAGAGGTTGTACATACATTGTCCCTAGTACGTAGCTTGGATATGGATAGTGAGAAACTTGCCATGGCGTTTTCATGACCCAAATACTTCTATGTAACCCTGGCAGAGGGATTCTTTTCCATGCACTTATATATGATGATTTATGAACAATTACCTTGACCAACCTTGTCTTTATGAATATTTTCCAAGATATATACTTTGTCTAAAACTATACTATAATATGTTTTGGCCCCAACCCTAATGATCAGGTCTTCTTTTTCCATGTATTAATATAGGTTTTTGTCCAATGGCTAAGAAGTAAATTCTTTGACCTCATTTTTTTTATATATCCAGTTCTGATAATATCATGAGGCATTTCTTTAGTTTGAACAAATCAATGTAGATTGTTCTGTATTTGTATTGCAAGGTAAAAGCCTTTAGTGTTTATATGAAAACTGTCTACTCTATCTGCTGCATTTTTTATCTTGTTCTTGTCCTATTTGAATTTACATAAATGCATTACACTTAAGCTGAAAATGATTTAACTTGTGTCCAATTTTTTTGAATAAGCCTAGACTGTCATGCATGCTAGAAGTCTTAGATATCCATTCAGTCTTCATATGTCCAATTTCCCTAATCTATATTAATCCACCCTTTTATCACAATGCTTTATTTTTCTTCAAATATCATTGGCCCTAAAACCTTCTATATATCTATCTGGGAGTTGTTTTGACTTGTGAGAATTCTCTTGGTTCTATGTCAAAGTAAGCTCATGATTTGAATCTATGCTAAAAAATCGGCTAACATGGGTGTGATTTGTCCGTGATAATACAGGAAATTCAAGTGAGAATGGGTCCTATAGGAGAGCTGAGGTATCCATCTTATCCTGAGAGTAATGGTATGTGGAAATTCCTAGGGATTGCAGCATTTTAGTGTTATGATAAGGTATAGAATTTTTTTTTAAATTACTTTATATAGAGCATAGTTGTATCTTACCTTTTTTATATATCTACTCGTGTATATCTTCTATATAAGTTTTTAAAATTGTTGGGGTCAATGTCCCTTATTAACTAGTTTGGATATCCTTGTATTGCAATATATGGCCTCTAATATTAAAGCCGTAGTTGAAGTTGTTGGAAAGAAGGAATAGGGTAATGGTCGCCCAAGTGATGTAGGTCACTACAACAACTGGCCTACGGACACACCATTTTTCAAAAGAGATGGTGGTAGGAATACTCCTTATGGTGAGTTTTTCCTTGAGTGGTATCCTGGTATGCTTCTTGATCACGGGGAGAGAATCCTAATAACAGCTAAAGCCATTTTTCATGGCACTAGTGTCAAGCTTTCTGGCAAAGTGGCTGGAATACATTGGCATTATGGAACCAGATCCCATGCTCCTGAGCTCACTTCTGGATATTATAATACCCAATTCAAAGATTGGTATCGGCCAATAGCTTCATTGTTTGTGATACATGGGGCTATTTTCAATTTTACTTGCATTGAAATGAAGGATTGGGAACAGCCAAGAGATGCACAATGCTCCCCAGAGAAATTGATCAAACAAATCATCCTTGCAACTTGGAAAGTTGGGGCCCATCTTGCTGGGGAGAATGATCTTCCAAGATTTGATCAATATGCATATGATCATATCGTTAGGAATGCCAATTTATGAATGCCATAAGATGATCATAACACGACAGTGGAACCCATGTGTGCATTCATTTATTTGAGAATGAACCAACATTTGTTCCAGCCTGAAAATTGGAGGTTATTTGTCTCATTTGTTAAAAAAATTGCACAAGGAGGGGCCTCAAATTCATGGGAGCAAGAACACAGACATACAAACTCACGTGTCTATGCTACAGTTCCGTTGGTCCAAGAGGTTGTTGCATTCTTGCATAATTAATCCTAAAGCTTACCTTTGTTTAAGCAGGCAAAATTTGAATGTAAAACATATTTATTATTGGAATTAAAATAACGTGTTATTTCACCTTTCCTATTCCTCCATGTGATCTTGTGCAAATACAGGCTTGTAATGGCTATGCCAACTTAGTGTAATTAGTTTTTGTTACATTAACATGAATACAAGCTTTTAATGGCTACGCAAACTCAATATCATCAGGCTTTGTTACATTAGCATGACTTCCAACTCAGTATAATCAACCTTTATCACATTAACATACATTGATTTGAAGATGCATTTCAACAATATCGCTGCAATTGCAAAATAATTTGTATCATTGCAATTGCAAAAGAATTTGTTGTGATTAATTTAATAAATTATTGCTATGAAATTCATTTTATCCAATCTTAATACAAGCATTTATTTAGTTCCCCATATTTTTTCAAACTCTAGAACTTCAAAAAAAGAGCACAACATCCCAACATTGGAAAATACCAAAACTCAGGCATTGTAAAAGATGAAAATTGAAGCTAGCATCAATGTTGTGCATTTTCTTAGCTAGAATATAAATCTATATAAAGAGGACGAATAATTGAAACAATTATAAGTCTGGACCATGTACTACTCTACCTATTAAAAAAATTCAACAAGTTTTATGATTGTCTATGTTACCTGAACATGATGGTTTCAAGCTCATATACCCATATTTATCCACAGAGGTAATGTAGTAGCAAAACCTATCCTAAATCAGAATTTTGATGTGATGCTCTCAAGGAAGGTTTTAGGACTTTCATCGTGGTTATAGCCAAAATATGCAATTTTCCGGAAGCCCTACCTTTTTCCTTTTCACTCAAATATCTATGGAATAAAACTCATCAGCTCTCTAACAATTACGACATGAGAACGGGGCTATGTTTGAGGATCCTGGTGCAAAATTTGAATTTTAAGGACTTCAAGTCGACCCTATTTATGGTGATGATTTTAAATGATATTAGTAGCTCCTCCAGAGGCTACAACAACTAGATATCTTATTGGAAAAGGTCTTTCATTTGCAAACCTAGTGAGCAAGAGTGTGTAGTGTTGTTGCACACATAAGAAGAATCCCATGGGATTGAAGCTACTTAGTAAAGTGGAATTGGGAGAAGATCATGAGTTGAAAAGTGCAAGGTATGTGGACAATCCTCCCAAAGGGAAGCATTAGGCAAAGGGAGTGGATAAGAATGTAACTTATGGACACCCTGTACCTTTAGGTGTTAAAAACAATTATTTGATCTACAATGAATATATGATATAAATCTATAGTAAGAGGACGAATAAATGAAACAATTATAAGCTTGACTCATGTACTGCAATACCTCTTAAAACAATTCATTGGGTTTGATGATTGTCTATGTTACCTAAACATGATGGTTTCAAGCTTGTATACCCATATTTGTCCATGGAGGTAATATGCGTGACCGACTTATGATGTTTCCTTTGCAGCATCTGGTGCAAATGCTAGTAATAATCCTTAAGGGGGACAAGATTTCGCTCTTGCCATCTCTGAATCATGGACAGTTAAGTTATATCCTATAAAAATAAAATTTTCCATACCCAAATTTAATTAATCTAGTCTTTAATTAATGTAAAATTTAATTTCAATTAAATTATTAATTTATTTTTATAAATTCCTTTACACCATGTCAACCATCTTCAAATTTAATCAAATAATTAAGGAAACATGTGAGCTGACATGTCAATCCAAATGTAGTGGGACAATCCTCGAGTTTCGTTGGTATAAATATTAAAACCCTATACTTGATACCAAACTTGGATATTCTTCATATTCTCATTCTTGACATGGAGAATAGTTTGGCGGAGATTATTTCGACAAATATTTGATTAGAATTATATTATTAACCCCCCCATAATTTAATTTGAGGGGTTATTGAATTTATAATACTAAATGTATATATGTAATTAACATTGGATAAATTTCTTTTTGTTTCCAAGTTATAATCCAAAATTGTCTAATGGTTGAATAAAACCACATTTAACATGTCACATATAGATGGAAAAAGATGAACCACAAGAAATTCTTGATTTTCTACCTCCAAGATTTATTGAAATGAGTAGTTCTTCAACAACCATGGAATGTTTCAATCTCATCAGTAGTGATATTATAATTAAACAAATAGAGTCATTGTGAACAGGTTGCGACAAGTGATCGATTCATCATCCACATCATCAAGAAAATGTTGTGTTCTATTCCATGTGATCCACAATGTTAGAGATGAGGAAAGTGATATCAAATTTATCGACTGTGCTATCTGATGCAAGAGGTTGTCCCCCTTACTCGGCCATGAATTCAGAACGTTAACTATTCCACACAGGACCGAGGGAGGACCCTCTATGGAAGCGAATAGACAAAGTTATTTTTTAGAATTGCTTTGATCGGCATCATCCCTTCTCTTACATAATGAACGGAGGTCATAATGTTGATTTAATTATAGGTATGTCCACATCCTATTTAAGACTCTAAGTCTATTTCAAAAATATGTAATGGTCATAGGTCTCCTTATTATGAATGACCAAGATTGTAATTGTGAAATTTGTGTTCTATCCAAGTATAAAAAAGATAGCTTTCCCACATCTTCCTCTAGAGAAAAAGAGCCTTTAGAGCTAGTCCATACAGATATATATGACCCAATGTAGACATAGACCATTGGTGGTAGTCTTTATTTTTTGAATTTCATTGATGATTATAGCAGGAAGATATGGGTGTATTTTCTCAAAAATAAATCAGATACATTCTCAAGGTTCAAAGAAATCAAAGCAACAGAAGAAAAACAAAGTGGAAATCCTTTAAAAGTCCTTAGGTCAGACAGAGGAGGAGAATACAGTTCTAATGACTTCAAAGTTTTCTATACACAATAAGGAATAATAATGCAGAACATAACAAGATATACCTATCATGCACCTAGATTACACATTTTAATATGTTCCTTCACTACATGTGTTAAGAGAAATATATTTTTTTTCAAAACAATGATAAAAATCTTGCTAATATGTTCTTAAATAATGTGGAATAACATAAGGTCTTATGTCTACCTGTATGCACATAACCATTAAGTTATAATGTATTAGACATTACTCAATTTTTAATTAGGGTCCAATAATTTA
>APFE031007349.1:0-20565 GCA_000404065.3 Pinus taeda
TCTTCAATGGTTTCTCCATGAGTCCTCATCTGTGTGACTAGACCAATTACATGTGTGAAGAATGAGTCAATATTGTCTGACTCCTTCATGTTGAGATTCTCAAAATCTCTCCTCAGCAACTGTAGTTTTGCTGTCCTCACTTTCTCCATACCTTGATAGGCTGTCTTGAGGGTCTCCCATGCCTCATTGGATGTCTCAGCTGCTGCTAACCTTGGAAACACACTCTGGTCTACTGCTAGATACAACAATACACGGGCTTTTGAGTCCTTCTTCCTATTGCTCTTCAATATGTCTTTCTCTGCCTGAGTTAATCCGTTAAACTCAGTTTCATCTGCTGGTTCATCAAAGCCATCTTCAACTATTTCCCATAAGTCTTGAGAGGCAAACAGGGCTTTCATAGTTATTGCCCAGTAGTCATAGTTCTTCCCATTGAACTGTGGGAGCTGGGTGTTAAACATACCCATACCAGTGCTTGTGCTAGCCATTCCTTGCATTCTCAGCTATGCTCCTAAATCCTTGACTGTATATTTAAAAACCACTGACTGCTGCAACCAAAAGACTTCTCTCTTCAGCTTCTTTGCCACCTACAAAGAGCCTAAACCAGCTCTGATACCACTATTGGGTATTTTTTTTGCTTCTATGTTTGGGATGGATAAATACCAAAACCATCAAATATAAAACACAGAGACTATGCTCTGTTTCCTTTGCTCCAAGATCTTTTACACAGAAGTCTTTTAAAAATAATTACACAGGACAGAGTATTTCACCACCATAAAATTTCCATTCATTAATCAAAAACATTTACATATTCATCCTCTTTCACTCAGAGGGATTTACCAAAACATTTTCACATAAGTTGCTCTGCCTCCTATGAAATTTTACACCAATGTGTGTAAATATTTCATTTACATTCACTGCTGTGTGAAAAACAAAACTTACAGGGAGTTACAGATTTACCTTTTCACCTGTGTGAAACAACTCATGGCTTTGGAAACAAAACAAGCCACTGGTTTTTCATTCACTTCTCCTCCTCCTGCACTGCTGTGCAATTTTTTTACTTCTTACATTACCATCAAAATTACTCTACTGCCTGAAAATCACTTTTACATTACAGACCCAAAATATCTATGCACTTTTGTGCATTCCCTGCAATACAAAATTCAACTCTCTGGTTTTTCACGGGTTCTGCAGACCCTCAGTTTTTACTTGCAAATCACTTTTACATTACAGACCCAAAATATCTATGCACTTTTGTGCATTCCCTGCAATACAAAATTCAACTCTCTGGTTTTTCACGGGTTCTGCAGACCCTCAGTTTTTACTTGCTGCCCCTCACACTAAAAAACTACACATGCAATAACATATTACATTTCATTTTAATCCCCGTGCGTTTTTGTTTTTCGCATAACAAAATGGGGTCAACGCTATGTATTAAAACATATATTTAAAAATAAAAAAAACTTTACGCCCATACATTCGTATTCACTAAACATTAACTTCGCCGTAAAACATTTAACGCATTACCAAAAAACATAGCAATGTTTTTAATATAAGGTATGGGATGCATTTAATTTTCAACGGGCCCGTGTGTACTTTGAACAGGTTAAAACAGCACAGTACTTTCCCGGAGATCAAACGGTGGACAAACTAGCCTTTAATCCCACGGCGGAGGTTGCGTATCGGAAGACTTGTCTGACAGAACTTTAAACCATCGTGCAGCGTCCTTAAATCGACGGCGGTAAAAACTGGAGGTAGATCGACGGGTGAGAACGATATCGGAAGGGGTTAGTTAGGTGAAAGATATCTTCCGATGGATTGTCAGTGCTGATGTCAGGCCAGCATCATTGCTTGGACAGTTGTCAGCTCCCAATTGCATCGGAGCTCGTTGCACGGAAACTGCTTTTTGCTGAAGGGTGGTGCGATATGATACCGGGCGGGTTAAATTTCCTGTGGTGGTTTTCTCCGTTGACTGCTGACCCGTCCGCGCGGTTGGTGAAATTATATATTTTAACAGTATTGAGATCGACTATTCTTTTTTGACAGCATCTCCTGGAACAACTGCACGGAGCGCTCTCCATTCCTACTCGAATGCAGCTGATTTTAGCAATGTTTACCCAGAAGCTGAGTCATACCCACCACATCATTCCCGCTCCCAATTTAGTGCACCAGAAATTCTATGGGCCGACGTTGATCAGTACTCTAAGATCCAGTCTCAGGATCGGGACGATTGCAATGATCTTGGGAATTTGATATACGATGAAGTAAAATTGGGCGCACCAATTTACATTAATAATGATAGGGAGAAGAGGTATCAGTTGCCTCCGTTGGGAGAAGTGCAGGTTGGTGATAAACATGATTACTCCGCAATTGGGAATGAAGAAGCCATAGCAACAGTAGCTCCAACAGTGCTGGCCAGAGGAGGAAGAACGTTTGGCTTTGAGATTGAACACGAAGCCGAACAAGTTACCGTTTGGGCACAGGACAACAATATGTACAGTACCTGATATCTATCCTATCTGTTAGAAAATGCAATGCAAATGCGACCGTCTGTAACGTTTCTTAACCCATGAGTTAATTTTCTTCTTCGACAAGTAGAGTCCACTGTCACGTGATTCATCAAAGTTGTAACCTCCGATGCCTCAAAATTCAAATGTATGCCATAGGTTTACAACTTCAACGAATGTCATCTGCTTACGTCTGCATTTCAACTGTCGATTTCACAACATTTTGACAAACGTAATTAAAGCTAAAAATGCTGATTGGTTGAAAAAGCTTCTTGAGCTGTAATAATCTCATTGCGAAATCGCGTAACGTCTTGGATTTTCACAATTTCCACCGATTGTGTACGACAATTTGGTGAGGACGGGTGACTTAATGTTTAGGCAGCCCATCATACCTTAATATGTCAACAAAGCTTATTGTCTTGCAGTAATCTTTTATCGGAGTGGGAAGTAAAGTAACACATAAGAGAGTGTTCTTTTTTATATGCATTTGCTTGAATCCGGAGAGCACATCGTTAGAAAACCGAGCAGTATAACATGCTTTTTCACGTGATTAATTACAATTGGGTGATATAATTTAGCATGAATTTGTGGTTTTTTTAAATATATAAATCTGTTCCTTGTTAACCCCCAAAAAATTGAACTCTCAAGTTTAAAATTATAATTTTAATAAAATATTTTTTCTTTTAAACAAAATTAACATTAATTATTCATAAACGGGAATTAAGAATGGTTTTTATTTATTTACTTGTAATTTCTTTGCTTCAAAGCAAAGAAGTGTTGTTGGACTTTTTCAAGTTTTCGTTTTTTTATTTGAATAGATTTAATGACTTGAACGCTTTGAGAATTTGTGGTTTTTTTAAATATATAAATCTGTTCAACTGTTAACCCCAAAAAAATTGAACTCTCACGAAAAATTATAATTTTAATAAAATAATTTTTTCCCTATAACAAAATTAATATTAATTATTTATAAATGAGAATTAAAAAATTAACATTAATTATTCATATATGAGAATCAAGAATGGTTTTCATTTATTTACTTGAATCAAACTAATTTCCTTGCTTCAAAGAAGTGTTGTCGGATTTTTTTCGTCGTTTTATTTGAATAGATTTAATGACCTGAACATTTTGAGCAGTTAACTTATAAATTTACCAACTTAAACTCAAATATATAATTTCAACAAATCTTGTTTAGTTATAAACAAAATTACCATCTCAAACTCAAATTTATAATTCCAACACATTTTGTATGAAACAATGATCTTGTTTTAAAGTGGGAAGTAAAGTAACACATAACAAACTGTTTTTTTTAAACCATTTATTTGAATCTAGAAAGCAAATCCTTTGAAAACAAAGCATACTAGTTCTTCACATTTTTTTGTTTTATCAAACTCTTGGTGATATAATTTATAGTAAAATTGTGGTTAGTTATATATATACTTAGAATATTTATATTATAAAAATTTGCAAGTTAATATTTAAATTTGTGATTTTAATAATTTTAATTAAAATTTTGAAAATATCTTATAAAATAAATATATTTTTTTAAAGTGGGAATTTGGAGCCTAAGGATTTGGAAATTCTTATTATGAAAGTTATAAATTTTATGATTTTCCCAACTTCAATCAACTCGTAATAAAATCGATTGAAACTATTTTTCTAAAAGTGTATAAAAATTTCAATTCAAGTGGTAAACTCATCAATCCCCAACTAAATATCAAATTGTCTTTACCATACATGGTTAGGCTTCTCTTAAAAGGAAAATTCTTTGAAAACATTCAAAATTGAAAGTTTTTTTTCTCAGTATTCTTTCTTATAAATTAAATATGCAAATAGATATAAATATGTTTTATAAGAAATTGTTAGATTTAAGGACAAATATGGACGCTTTAATTTTGGATGCATTAGATGGATGTTAAAATAAAAAAAACATTATTTGGAAAAAAATATATGATGCATTTGAAGTCATTAAGACCTATAATTAAAAAAAGGAAAATATATTATTTGATAATGCTAAAGTCTTCTAGGTTGTATTAACGGTAGTCCTTGTAATTTCACACACACACAGACATATATATAATATTTTTTTTCAAAGGGAAAAGACTTGTAATTTTATTCATTTTGAAACAAGGAACAAAATTACATTTTGCATATGTGGTAAGTGTTCACTATGATAATTTTGGCTTATGAGATAAAGAGAAAAAACATATGAAAATTAGAAACTAAATGTGATAATAATCACTTAACTTTTCTTTGTTGCATTTTTTTCCTACACTTTCTACCATTTCCATGTGTTTGGATCAACCAGAACCATTGCTAGTTTGCATCTTGTTGACTTTGTTGGGGATTATCTTTCTGAGTTAGAGCTCTTAGAAACATGAACTCCCTTTGAACCCTATGTCCCATTTTTTGTATGTACATCAATTTTTTTTTGTTTTGTTGTCGAAATCTCTTGTGCATCAATGCCATTCTACATATGGGATATGCTACCATGTTAGACCAATGCTTCCACTTCTGCTTAGTTTGGATGGTTCTCCATGATTTCTTCTTCATCTTCTTCTGAGAGGTGAGCATCATAAGCCTACCATCATTTGATTTATGTCCTACCCCTTTTTCCTTTTAGGGATTTCTTTTTCCTAAGGGCGTGTGTTCTGCAAGTGTCTTGTTTAGAACCATATTCAACATCTTAAAGTCGTGTTCTCGTATTCTAATACTTGGGTCTAATGAAAGTTTTTGTTTTAGTAATATGTAGTCAAGTAGATCTTTTTGAGGTCTATCTCTATGCAGATTTTGGCAAAAAAAAGGCCTTTCTCTATTCTTTTGAGGTCCATCTTTTTGAATTTTCTCAGTGTTTCCACTTTAATCTAGAACCGTGTGATGTCAAAAAGGGAGGGGGAGATTTGGTAGCCTCATCCATACTGGCATAGTGGAGACCACCATTTTTGTGGCATCAAAATTTGGGAACCATGGGGTAATGAAGAGCCCACCTCTAAATCAAAACCATGACCCATCATTCAATACTTTTTCCAGATTTGCTTGAGTATCAAATTGGATGGTAAAAAAACCTTTGGAATGTAAATAGATCTCACAATTGGGAGTTCGAGGTGAAAATACCCACTGGTGTAAAATGTCAGAGCTATGAAAAAAACCATTAAACCTGCACATCATAGTTTTCGATTATAGAGAAGAAAAAGGGAGTTTGACTCTGGAAGATTAACCTCCACGGCAGACACCTGCTTCATTTTTTCTACAATGTAGGGACCTGGGTTGATTTAAGGATGATTTTCATGTATGGAAGCATTTCCCAATGTCACATCCTTGTAGGAAGCATATCTACTGGAGGTCCTCGACCCTAGAGCTCCGCAACGAAGCCTGAGGTTCAATATTATGGTAGAGTTCCTTGAGATGTGATATTCCTTCATCACGGAAAGATCTTGAAGCATCCTCCTTTTAGAAAGAAGACACTAAGTTTTTATAGGGACACCCAACTTGTACATGATTTGCTACTTCATATTTCCCATAGAGTCTGAAGCCATGACCAAAAAAGGAAGGATTAACATTTATATTTTTAGTGACGATCTAGAATATTTCCTTATATAACTCTTCCTATATTTCATCCAACATAGGACTGCGAATGGGAGGGAGTTTTCCTTGTGAAATCATATCACTCATGTGCGTAGGGAGGAACATCTCTGCAGGTTGTATATCCATCAAGGCTTTATCAACCAGGTTTTCTTGGCTACCCCCAGAAAGGATACTAGTTATTGATATATGGATATGCTTCTAGTCAACCGGTTATATTCCACCAAACATTGTAGTGGCATCATTGCCATGGCCATGCATCACATAACCACCAATTATTGCATTCAATGAAGCTAAATTTATCTAATTCATTTTGTTAATCACTTTTTGTGCCTTTTCAATGCACCCACATTTAGCATACATGTCTAACAGGGCACTTTCCACATAGAAATCTCACACAATTTGACTTCTAATCATATAACCATGGATTTCCTTACCACAACTTAGAGCTACAAAGTCAACACATGTTTGGATAGCACTAGCAATTGTAACTGAGTTTAGTTTCACAGTGAAAGCACTCATTTCTTTCAAGGGTTGTAAAGACCCTTCTCCATGTGCATTATTTGCATAAGCCACAATCGTTGAAGTTCATCAGATCACATTATGCTTAACAACTACTCACTACATTTCTCGAAATAGTATCATGACATCCTCAAGCATGCCATTCTATCAATACCTTATAACTTTTGAATTCCATGCAATAATTTTTCTCTTAAAGATTTTCATCAAATGTATTGAATTCATCCTTCATACTTCTACACTTCAAAATGTGTCTACAAGGGAACTTCCCACATAAACATCTGATTCAAGACCACCCTTAATAGTATAATTATGAATCCCCTTGCCATGTTGTAGAGCTATTAAGCTCCCACAGTCAAGATGAATGCTCATGATCATAACATACTTGGGTTTTCCACGTTCTTCATGCATTTGAAAAAGTATTTTCAGGGCCTCTAATTCTCCATCCCTGCTCAACACACACCCTTCTAGTCCAACGATGTATGACCTTGCACTAGCTGGCCAGACTGCTTGAGAAGAAAGTAAAGAAAATCCCTTGTATGTTGTCATTGTCATTCTTCTCCTACACTCCCTCGAAAGTCAACTCTCAAGAATTTGTTATATACACTCAATGTATAATAATGTTATGTCAATCTTGGAAAAATCGTTGTACACAAAAATGCTTTGTTCTCTACAAATCGACAAGTTTTTGTAGCAAGATTCATCATTTAAATACTCAAAATGTCGTAATATAAAAAAGCTATGCATTATATATTTTCATGATAATTAACATACTAGTGTTAGGAAAATTCAAAATTCACATAGTTAGGCACAATTTTAATAAATAAAATTATATTTGGAAAACCAACTTATTTTCCTACATTTCATTTTTTACACCAACTTCAAATTCATTGAGTAGGCACCTCTAATCATCTCTCTAATTTACATATTGTTGTTGGGATGATCTAGAAGTTTGTTAACTAGTTTTCATGCAATGGGATTTTGCATAGCATCAATATATGCATTCTTGACTTGCTTTTTTATATGGAAAATTTTGGTCATCTCCTTCTCTTAGTGTTAAAGGCTACTTACGTTCACCACCTTAAACATTAATGTTCAAACAATTTTCTCACCCATTTCAAAGCTACCTTCCACCTAGAATCTATAGCTATGTGATTTTTTTTCTCTATATCCTTATGATTCCATGAAATTTTTCTTCTTTGTATTTCTTTTTATGACTTTTCGAATTCACAATAATATTTTAATAAAAGATAATTTAAAATATAAAGTTTTTCTCATGCAATAATTTATTTTTTTCTTCATTATTTACAATTATTTATTTTAAAATTTTCTCTTAATAAAATTATGTAATAATTTGTTTTTGTCATCATTATATTTTGAAATATTACTTTCTAATTAAAATATATTTTTCACTTCTAATATCACCACCTTTCCACTAAATACAATATTACCCAAAATACTTTCACCATCACATCATAATCCATCTCACCATTGAAAAAATACACCATTTTGAAAACCCATTTAGCATGTCATGCTATTGCCCCGAAACAATACCAAAACACTTTCTAACGTCTCCTAATTATTCCTCTCTAATATTACCAAAACAATTCCTAAACATCGCATCATTATTCCTTCTGTTACCTTGGTCATGTGATTGGGTAAACTAGGTGACTATAAAGGTCCGTTTTGTTCTGATTCGACTCTACCTCATATTTTGTATGGATTGTAACCGGGGAACAAAATGTACGACTGAAGTTGACTTCTAATTATTAAATTTTATGATGAGTCATATGAGTGGTGTACGTCTGTAAAGTTGTGCATGCCTGTAAAGTTTTATTTTCTTTCACATGAGTGAGTCAAGTTCAGTATTCATCTTTCACACCGGCCTACTGAATGAATGTTCAACGACAAAATGTATGCGGTGGTGTTTCAGGCTCAATATGGTAATACGGATACGGCGGTGAGATGGCTAAACATGTGAAATGCCTGAAGTAAAAAATGTTCAACGACAACAATGGTACGGCGGTGAGATGGCTAAACATGTGAAATGCCTGAAGTAAAAAATGACAAATCGATATGGACTTAAAATCAATAAATTTTTATGGCTCAAAATTTGGACATACCATTATAATAATTAGTTTATTTCGTCACAAGTATTCAGCCGGTTGGTTCGTCTAGGGTTTACTCTTCAGCATAACATTGCAGGTACCTAGGTCAAATCTGTTTATTCATTAAAAAAAAATAAAAAATATATTTTATTTTATCTCACTTAAATTTAATAAATTTGTTTTCCTAGTTTCTTAACTAATTTTTTTAGTTTATATATATTTAAGAAAAATCTTTCAGGAATGAACAATGAGAACAGTTATTTCTTACTGCTATTTGAAAATATAGGCTAACCCATCACTTTATTCAAGAGAAAACATCTCACCAACAATAATAGGCTCGTGGGTTGTAGCAGGTGACAGGTTTTCTCTTGATCCATTCCTACACCTCTGCTGTCTTCTATTCTCTGATTTCTCTATTAACAATTGTCCAAGTCCCTAACTTCCTATGCCTCAAAATTCAAAGGTATGCCATATGTCATCTGCTTACGTCTGCATTTGAACTGTCGATTTCACAACCTTTTAACAAAGGAAGCTTTCTAACTGTGATAGACACAATTTACACCGACTGAGTACGATAATTTCTACCGATTACTGATTAAGTACGACAATTTCTGGAGGCTAGACATCTCCGTAGGGTATTACTCCAAAGATGGGTGGGTGATTTAGAAGTTATGTTATACTAGATTTTTTTTAAATATATATATTTTAAGTTGAATTTGTTTGAAATTTAAATTGAATTGTTGGAATCAACTCATTTGTTGAAGTGTGGATCACTTATAATGGTAGTTTTTTTATGAGTTGAATTTATTTATGAAAATGGGGAGGCTAACTACATAGGAGGCAAAGAAAAGTGAAATCACTGGAAAATGGGGAGGCTAACTACATAGGAGGGAAAGAAAAGTGAAATCATTGAGAGCCCTAAGTGAGTGTAGTGAACATTCAAATTGAAGGTGAAGAGTGCATGAATCTTACATATTGAGCACATCTTGTCCACCACCGCACTTATAGGGCCAAAGGCGTAGTTGTATGCTAAACTTTATCCATTTATGGAAAATGATTCTTTATGATAATCAAAATATTCATGGTATAAATATTTTGAAATATGGAAGGGAGTAAGAAAATATTCATGGTATAATTATTTTAAAATATTGACCATGTTTTAATTTTATTTCTATTAGAATGTTTTTCCTTTTTTTCTTTGTAGCTATGTTTTAACATAGAATTATGTTGGTTATTAGGTGGCTTTTGAAATTAATGTGAATCTTCACTTAGTGAAGATTATTTTTCTTGTCCAATTTTGTGTATGTTTATAGTTATGGTTGCATCTCCTTTTCCATGCATTAATCAAAAGTGGAATCAATTCTTTTGATATCTTTTTATATTTCATAAACTATAGCCTGAAAGAAATTTTGTGGTTAGGTAAAGAAGATATAACAAGTAATTCATAGCATTAAGAAATCTCATATTTTAAGGGAAAAAAAAACAACTTATAATTAGTCTAAAATGGGAGGATGGCACCTCTTTATATGCTCCTTGCAACACATTGATATTCACAAAGATGATAATAAAATTATGGTAGTATTGATGAGTCCACAAAGAAATCAATATGCATCTTATGTGCTTGATAATGTAAAATTAAAAGCTTGAAATGAACTTGTAAAAGAGGCCATTAAATATGAAGTGGAATACGTTAAAAAGACAATAGCTATTTGCCGAAGGTGTGAGAAAACAGTGGTGCAGTTTCAGGGAACTAATAAATATAAACCTAAGAGAAGAAGAGACTAGCCTTGGGAGAACAACAAACCTGTTATTAGAATAAGATGATGGAAAAATATATAAATAGACAACAACCTTAAGAAATGGAAGAAACATTAACAATCAGCTGACGAAGTTGAATAATAAAGAAGGTCATTGTCAAGGGCCCTGAAGGGTATGATAACATTGAATTAAAGAAGTGAATCCATAATAAAATTGATCAATTTAAGGAAGATAAGTTATGTGATTGGAGGAATAGTAACAATATTTCCAAGTGTAACAATTTTATACATTTAAGAGAGAAGAGGAAAATAAACTAGTATGACTCAAGGTGAGAAAACATGGCCAATTTAATAATATTTCTATCTTTGAAGCTAGTGGACACGGAATATTACAAAATCGAGACTATTGAAGAAAACAAAAGTTTATCTATAAATATTCAGTATGAGGAAGTGAAGGGGTGATTCTATCGAGAAGAAAGTTGTCTTAAAGATATGATGAGTGGATTGGTCAGCATGATTGGTAAAGGTCAAAGTGATGGCCTATAAATTTAGAAGTGTCATTGTAGGAAGTTCTAAGCATTTACAATCGACGAGAAATGACAAGTGATAAACCAGGAAAATGTTCCAAGGATAATAATTGTTTAACTTTTTGAAAAAGAAATACACGATATAGACTAATGAGAAAACATTGAGCATGAAGTGTAGGAAGAAATATTGTTGGAAATTCTATAATGAGACTTTGAGAAGGATTACATATAAATTGGAAAAAGAAGTGAGGATCAACTAATAAAGGGTGGAATTGAATTAATTTCACTCACGAGTGGATTGATGATATATTGTTACCTCATACAAAACAACTTACTAGTGCGCGTCCTTAGTATTGAAAGAAGTTATTGCCAAATACATTGGGCATACCAAACCATTCATGGATGATAATGATGGTAGTGGTTCCAATCATTTCACAGTCTAAACTGAATATTTAATGAGTGAAAATTAAAGTGGAAGAATCCCTATTCGAACTTGAATATGAGTGAATCTACAATAAAAGAGGTCAAGTGGAAACTTGATGAGATAAGCAAATCTTTTTAGGATGAACAATGAAAATTATGAAACTAATGAATAAATGACTAGGGGGCAACAAGCCCTCATGCAGGTAGATTAAGCATAACATAAGACTTAAATATGGATGACCTCTTGTATGTGTGCCATTTAGATAAGAAAAATATGTATAGTGATCATGGAATTTTAAATTGATATTGATTATTTAAATGATTATACAAACAGTAATATCTTAGCAATGAATTTCACTAAAATTTCATTGGGGAAGGAAGAATAAGGGACGAGAGATTGAGGCTCAAGATGGTGAGGCTCATTTGAAATTTAATGATGTACTTAGATGCGTATACCTACGATATAAATAGTGAACTCCTAATATAGATAACATGAAAGGATTATCTAAAAGTACTTGGTATCTTGATGGAAACATGACACTAATAACACTGATGAGATAACATAGATCCTAGATGAATGTTGAATAATCTTAGTTCATAGTTGGTATCCAATGTTTGTACAAGTAAATGAAATTGATTTTTCTGATGAATCATGATTAGAATGCTTATAGAGTATTATTCCATATCTGATAAGTATTGAGATGTTTCTCATATTGACGGTTTTTCATGATATGATGGTATGAGGGTGATCATGCACATGTGGTTAATGTTTATATAGTTGTTACAATAGTGATGATGTATACTTATGATGATTATGATATGCATAGGCATTATGATGTTATGTTGAGGTATACTGACATGTGGTTCATTTATTACATGATGATACATATTTATTGTTGAATGTTTATATTATAAATTAGGAGGATATTATGATGTGAAGCATGCGTTAATTGCAAGCATATTTTATAACATGAGAATGTGGTGATTAACAATGATGTTATTTTATCATGATGTCATGCAAGAGTTGGCATGTAGATTATTTTATATGATATTATGATTATAACTAATGCATTGGATGCATGTTGACATGTGGTGACTAACAGGAAATCCATAAATGGGCCGAGAGGGTTGGTTTATTTGATGATCTCGTGGGAGCCCATACCTGTGAGAGAGAATATGTAACACCATATGGGCTGGGGACATACTCAATCAACACTACATATGCCAATGGTTCCTTTGTCTTGTATAGCTCTTGATGGATAGCTCTTGAGGGGTTATGGGACCATCTTGAGGAGGCCAAGTGCTTGATATTGTAGGCTAGGTGTTTAGTATTGGATTGGGATGCCGAAGTCTGGAGGGGGTGTAAGGACTTCGATTCCTAGAGTTGTGTGCCTTAGTAGTTGTGGAGGGAGTGGGCCAACCTTGCGAGATGCTCGAAGTCATTGAGTACCGTACCGGATGCCTGCCTTGGGGCAGATGAGGTCTGAGTCAGGCACGAGCCTTGGGGCCAGCCTTGGACTAAGATACAGACCGGGGAGGCTTATGCCTGGTTTCGAAAGTGGGAAAAAGGATAGAGATTCCTTGAGATTTCTCGGGTGTTGTGAAAACTTTTGATGCTTACTGGTTATATTAGTTCAACATAGGGTGTAGGGCAAACATGAAGTAATAAATAACTAAATAAATAAGATGTTAATAATTCAACTTAACTTCGAGACGAATTTCCTTAAAGAGGTGGAGTATGTAATGTCACCTAATAATAATAATAATAATAATAAATAATATAATATAATATTAAAATATCAAAAATAAATGAATAGCATAAAGAAAATATAATAATAGTAATAAATAATAGATATGAAGAAATATAATAATAAATAAATAAATAATAGTAATACAATCAATTTAATAAATAAATATAAATATAAATACTATAAAAATAGTAAAAATAAGTAAAGTTAACAAAAAATAAAATAAAACAAGAAAAAGTTAAATTAAGAGAACTATAAAAGTAGTAAAAATAAGTAAAGTTATCAAAAAGTAAAAAGGAATAAAATAAGAAAGAATTATATTAAGAGAATTACTAAATTAAGTTAAACTTAAAATAAAGAAATAAAAGTTGCATGTTGACACATGGAATGTGTGCATGTGGTTCCCCTTCCAATGTTTGCTCTATTTAATAGATGGTGAAGAAGATGAGAGATCAATCCATGATTCCATCATCCATTCTCTTGGGAGAAAAGTTTTGTGAGACAAAGGATTCCCTGTCAGTAGTATGTTGCTTGAGGGCTTGTGGTTGGCATGTTGTAGCAAGATTTTGTGTAACTGAGCCTACGGTTGGGTGGAGAGTCATCCCCAAAACTTTGTTGTGGTTAACAAAATTCAAATAGCGTCAACTCAGAAATCACAAGGAATATCATCGCCATAGGTAAGTTGTCTCTGCTCATACTCCTAAAATTCAATGTTAAATCGTTGATAAATTGTGTGTTGATTATAAATTGCATAATTAATCTAATTAATTTCATGTTTTAATTTCAGGGTTGTTACATCCTCCATCCCTTAAAAATCTCCTTTTTTTCACATTAATTTACATTTTTAGCCATAATATGGTTGGTAGGAAGACTAAAGGGTGTTTGTAATATTGTATGACATAATGTGATTAATTTACAAAGAAAAAGGCATATTTTGAGGCATCTACTATGTAGAGTGTAACTACCCTCTTCCCACATCTACTCAAGTAACGAGCTAACTGAGGTAAACATGCGATGAGAGGGCCACTATAAGGGATTCAACCTCCTTGGTGAACTTAAGGAAATGGAATCGACGGAACACATAAACCAAACCTTACACATCAATAACAAAAACCCCATGAGACATCTCAAACACTCAAAGATCCTACCCCTGGGTCCCACTGATCTTTTAGACCTATTGACCTCTGCATGCTTCCATGCTATAGGCATGCTAGTGTCTAGGCACCTTTGGATGCTCTCACAGGCCTGCAAGATAACGTCCATGGAATTTTCCCAGCAGACCTGTGCCAGTGTCCATGGAATTCATGGAACTTTTCTAGCCCTAAATCCTGACCACTACCCAGAACTTGTTGTAACTTTCAGAATCCATCAAAGACATGATGACAAAGCTAATAAACAATAAATCGACCTCAGGACTAATCTTGAGCATCCCCAACCAAGACTGAAATTTTGCCAAACACTTGGAATCAATGCAACCTACAAGTCTAGGATACAATATAGAGCATGAATGACTACAACACCTATAAAACATGACACGAAGGATCACCATCTTCTCCATTGAACTGTTATAACATCAATTAGGTTTTGCATCCATTCGTTTAACCATTAAAAGTAAATACATGAGATAACCATGACATGAACCAATCACATAACCATGCTTAGAACCAGCATAAAAGCATGTAAATAACATAGATATATCAACCATTAAATCGACATATTAACAAGTGAAAAAGCAAGAGAACTTAGCTTTCATTAATTATTGGCAAATATGACCAAGTTCGAGACTTCCATGTATCACCCGACTATAGACATGGCTGAACCAAATATTTCTTTTAGCTAGTCACCCCCATCCCATATTCCAAGCCTGAATGTGGGATCTCATGGATAAACCAATACAAAAACAACCAAGGGAATCTAGAGGTTAAACTACCTCCAACCTCACCAAACCATGATCACACCAAAGCCAGTGCTTCGATCACAACCAAACTGAACTTGGGATACCATATGGAATCCATCACTATCCTTCAGGAATTTTCCATCTCCTTGTCTTTCAGGCTTTACAACAATCCAATTTTGGAGCACTAGGCCCTAAATTGAGACTAGTCTCTCATGCTTTACCATAATCCAAACCTAGATCACTAGGCCCTAATCTGAGACTCCTACCTCAAGCTTTACTTTGTATCCCACCAAAACTGGTCAAAGGATTCCTAGGCCTTTGGGAATGAACCTTGAGACCACCTCTGCCCTAGATTCTGAAATCCATCTAGTGATTCGAAGCTTAAAACCAAGATAAACGTCCCAACACACCATGGCATATGGAAAAAGGAAAGGCTAGGATCAAAACCATTGTCATAACCTGAAAAGGCCATGCCACTGACAATAAGAGAACCATACACCAACATGAAAATCCACGCATGTCAAAACCAACTAGGAAATCACACATGCAATATGTTACCTTCAAGTATTCCTGCTAAAGTTTCTTGATCCTACTCTTCTTCCTTGATCCTTTCTTTCCTTCCTTTCCCTTTGTTTTCTTTTCCTTCCTTGGTCCAAAGCTAGAGTGCTCCAAGAAAACTGTAAGTGACCAAGAGTGAGAGAGAGAGAATAATGAGAAAGCTCCAAATGTGAACTGACAAAAGGTTACCAACTGATCCTCAAAAGATTTTTTATTAATGAGGCCTCTATTTCCTTCATTTTCCATTATTTTCCTTCAATTTCCTTCTCACATTTAACCTGTGACCTTTCACCTTACTTTTCTCCTCATTTCCCTAATTTTCATAAATAAATGTGACAAAAGTTCCTTTTTTCCTTTTAATGCCTTTACCTTAGCCATAAGCACATCCAATGATGCCCACTAGGATTATATTTTTCCAACATTGAAATTGGAATAAGTGTCCCTTAATCGTGGTCTCATTTTACCTTTATTAACTTTTATTACAATAACCTTTCACCAGGGGTGTTACAGAACCCTCCCCTTGGGGAACATCATCCTCAATGTTAACCACACCAAGGCCTCAGCAAAACCGTTGTAAAGCAAACATACTACCCACAAAATTTTATAACTTAGCTCATTGCAGTATTTACAATGAAGGACTTTCTCAAAAGAAAAACATCATGACAATATAACAACGATACTGCTTATTCGAGATTTATAACTTAGCTCATGGCAATATTTACATACATATACCAAAACACCAACAAAACATATGCTAAACATATACGAAACATAAAACTAAAATTAGTTTTCCTCAACCGATAAACAATGAAGGATATAGGGCATGCATCTGATCCACCATCTTCCATGTAGCTTCTTCATGCCCAAAGTACTTCCACTACACTTTAACTTACTCTATGGTTCTATTCCTCAGCATGAGATATTTCTGTTGCAGTATTTACTAAGGCTCCAAGTAGAACTCTCTTTCTTACTCCACCTGTAATATAGAATAATCAATAACATGATCAACATCTTTTATATACCTCTTAAGCAATGAAATATGTAAAACATCATGGACTTTCACTGTTGGAGGCAGTACAAGTCAATTGGCCACTAGTCCAATCTTATAAAGGATCTCAAAAGGTCTGCAATATCGTTGTGACAAATTGGCACACGGTCCAATCTACAAAGAGATTTTCTTGGGCATGATGTGCAAATAAACATGCTCCCCAACTTGAAACTTCTTGAACACCCTATGCTAATCGACATCTCTTCGGTCTATCATGTGCTGCCTTTGGATTTTTCTTTATAGCCTTCATTTCTTTCTCCATGTTTGCCAACATATATGATCCAATAAGTACCCTCTTCACTAGATCACTCTAGATGATGGGAGTATTACAACTTTTTCCATACAATGCCTCAAAGGGGCTCATCCTCAATGACTCCTGATAACCATTTTTGTATGCCAACTCAACCAATGGAAGATACTCCATCCATTTCCTCTGTTGGTGCATCATGTACATGCTTATCATATCCTCGAAGTCCTGTTGACCCTATTTGTCTGTCCATATGTCTGTGGATGATAAGTTGTACTTAAGGCCAAATCTGTACCCAAACCTGCAAATCACTCCTTCAAGAATTTGGAAGTGAACTTTGCATCCCTATCTGACATAATATTCTTTGGAACACCATGTAGTATCATTATCTCTCTGATGAACACATATGCTACCTCACTGGCTGAGTATGTAGTTTTCACTGGAATGAAGTGAGAAACCTTGGTCAACCTATCGACCATGACCATAATAGAATCATGATTTCTCACTGTCCTTGGAAGACCTATAACGAAATTCATGGAAATGACCTCCCATTTCCATTCCAGAATCACAATAGGTTGTAGTAAACCACCTAGATGCTTACATTCTACTTCTACCTACTAAAAATCTAACATCTATCCATGAACTCTACCACTTCCTTCTTCATATTTCGCCAATAGTAGAACTTCTTCACCGTCGTCAACATATTTTGGTATCCTGGGTGACCTGAGTATGGCTTGACGTGAAACTCCCTTAAGATAAGTTGAGGTCACTGCAATTTTACATATAGATCATGTCTCGGAATCTAACTAAACCATCTACCATGAGATGATAGTCTGCATCCTAATCACTTGTACCTATACCTACACCTATAACTGTGCATGTACCTATACCTGTACCTGTACCTGTAATTTTTTGTAACTTGTGCATAATCTCCATGTACTTGTCATCTTGCTGTCCTACCTGCAAAATCCTATCATGTAACTCTGTCCCATAAGATCTCGTACTTGTTATATGATTTACATGTACTTTCCTGCTAAGAGCATCTACAACCCGACTCTCCTTTCCTTTGATGCATCTAATCTCGAAGTCAAACTCACTAAGGGTGACCAACCATCTCGCTTGTGTAGCATTTAGATTTGGCAGGTCAAATAAATACCTCAACCCACTATGATCGGTCATTAATACAAAACTCTTGCCAAGAAGGTAGTGCCTCCACATCTTCAATGCATGTATGATCGATGCTAGTTCAATATCATGCTTCAGATAGTTCTATTCGTGCTCATTCAATTTCCATGACTTATAGCACACTACATGTCCTTCTTGCATGATAACTTCACAAAGTCCTCTCTTGCAAGCATATGTACACACTACAAACTCCTTATCTAGATATGCAATCTTTAACACTGGTGCATGTGTCAACAACTGCTTAAGCTCCTCAAAACTAGACTCACACTCCTTTGTCCATTCGAACTTCTTACCTTTCCTCTACAATGATGTGATAAGATATGCAATGCGTGAGAAGTTCTTTATGAAAATCCTGTAATAACCTACCAGTCCCATGAATGATCTCACCTCATCCACATTCTTAGGAGTTGCCCACTCCATGATGGCCCTTATCTTTTCTGGATCTACTGCTATGTCATCCTTGGAGACAACATGCCCCAAGTAATGTACCTCACTCTGAAATAAGTTGAACTTGTTAAGCTTAGCATACAATTGATTCTCTCTTAGCATACTCAACACTACTGCTAAATGCTCGACATGTTCTTCCTCCTTTTTAGAATATACCAATATGTCATCAATGAATACAATAACAAACTTGTCCAGATACGGACGCGATACACTATTAATCAAACACATAAATTTAGCTGCATCATTAGTCAAACTGAATGGAACTATAATAAACCCATAATGTCTCTACCTAGTCCTGAACATAGTCTTGAATATATCCTCTTCCTTGATGCGCACCTAATGGTATCCCAATCTCAAGTTGATCTTAAAGAACATTGAAGCTCCCTTCAACTAATCAAACAAAGCATCAATCCTTAACAAAGGGTACATGTTCTTGGTCATTACCTTGTTCAACTACCTATAATCAATGCAAAATCTGAGAGTACCATATTTCTTCTTTATGAACAACATTGTTGCACCCCAAGGTGATACACTTGGCCTAATGTATCCCTTGTAAATCATCTCCATCAACTGCAATTTCAACTCTAGCAACTTAGGTGTGCTCATTCGGTAAGGTGCCTTTAATGCCAGAGCTGCCCCCGACACCAACTCAGTAGAAATATCTACCTCCCTATGAGGTAGAAACTCTATAATGTCCTAAAGAAATACATCCTGAAACTAATGCAGAACTAGGTATCTTCTCAAAACATTTGCATCCCCAACTTCCTTACCTTTTTTCACTAAAAAAGTGCACTGCAAACATCACACAACCTTTTCTACAACTACACTCACCTTGCATAGCGGTAACCATCATCACTGATGTAGGATTTTTCTTTCCTTGCAAATTTATCTTTTCCCCACTATCATCCACACACTCAATGGCCTTGACAAAGCAATCGACTTTGGCCTTGTGAAGGTATATCCAATCCATACCTAAAATCATACTATGCGATCCCAATGCTAGTACGTTAAAATGTTCTACTGTGGGTCCACAACTACATAGATATGAGGAATGTTATGACCAACATCACCAACTATATGTGCCTCCTGAGAACTATAGATCGGAGGGTCTACTATCACTATGGTATTACAGACAATCCCTCTTATGATGATCCTTACCACATATCCAACAGTTGAATGGTTCTCTACCACCACCTCTAGCGTGTTGCTCTCCATGTCCCTTCTCAGTTGTATTTAACCTCTTATAAGGGACTACATTTCATTTTTCACTTGGAACTTAAGGTCTTCCTCACTTTGGTGTCCATTTTCCTTTATCTTTCTCATTTCCTTTCATGTCACGCTTAGGCTCAAGTTTGCGCTTCGATTGCTAATAACAATGTTTCAACTTTCGGATGGCCTCCAATGATCTAGGCTCATTGAACTCAATCTAGTCTCTGCATGCTACTAGAAGTCGAGTGATGAAGCTTTGAACCTTAGCCTTATCCTCCTTGAGGTAAGGCACATATCTCAAAAGCTCCAAGAACCTGCTAGTATACTCATCATTTGTCATGGACCCCATCTGCAACTCGTGAAACTCCTTAGCTCTATCATCAAAGTATCTTTCTGATAAATACTTCTTCTTGAAGAGCCTCTCAAACTCATGCCAAGTCAAATCGTCCTCATGTATACCTTTAACATTCTTCACATCTTTCCACCAAATATCTGCTTTGCCTTTGAGACTGAAAGTGGTTATCTTTTCTTTCAGGTTTTCCGAATAATCATGCAATTTTAAGAATTTACTCATACCGAGAAACCATGGCTCTGCATCCTGTGATTTCTTCATTTCTCCATAAAAGGTAGGTGGATTTTCTTTCTTAAACTCATCTAGAAAGTAACCCCCATCACTCCTCCTATAATTATGATCCACCAACAGATCCTCCATCTTGAGTTTCCATAACTCAAAACTTTGACCATTAAATTTCTCGATCTCTATCTTTCCACTACTCGCCATATTCTTTCACCACCAGAATCGATCC
>APFE031007350.1:0-11154 GCA_000404065.3 Pinus taeda
TGAAAATCGTAAGCATAAAGTTCATCACAGTGCTTTACAAGGTAACCCTGGATCGAATCCCTTACAGGATATGATTCACGATCCAAATGATAATCTATTCAAGCGCATGCATAAACATATAAACAAGCGCTTTCATAAATACATAAACATGGACATGAATCGATTTAATCACCGCGCATATATATCAATATCAAATACCCTGACTGTAAACGCAATTAAAATGACAACAGTATACCATGTACGCAGGGCCCGTCTGCATTCCTGGTATACTAAGCTTGTTATCCCACGATCACCAAATCAAAACAACGTAGTTGTGATTATAATGCAAGTCTGTTTGTATTAAAGTCGAAGCTCTGTTCGTGAAGCAACAATAATGATAAAGACGTAACCGAACATACAACCGGTTCAGAACTTATATTTACATATGGTTTCACATCCCTTGAAAATGGATGTACATTCATGAGCGACTGTTGCCGCTTTTACCAAAACAGTATTTTGAAAATGTTTCTATCCTAGCTGACATATAAAAAAAAGAAACAACTAAAATCGATTTGGACTGTGACTGTGTGTTGTTGCTGCCTTTGTCGCCAACATGCCATAGTTGACCAGTCGTTGACTGCGCATGTAGGAGGGTTGATTCCGCTGTGGGATAGGTGCTCGTCCATGCTTGGACATTCCGCTTTTCACCCATACCCTTCGCTCTGGCCTAGCTGTCATGCCACATGTCAAACAATAAGCCATTTACAGGATGTTGGGACTTCTTGTAGTCATTTTGCCCAAAAACTCCTAATTTATTAACACAAAACCCTTAAATCAATTTAAATGCAATTTAATAACTATAAGACTATTAATTAATCAATTTCCAAGGGATCTGAAGGATAAATGATGAAAAGAGGTAGGAAATTGTCATGTTTTGGGAGGGAGAAAGGGGTCATAGAATGGTACCAACAGTATCAGTGAGTAATTTGGCAGCCAATTTGAGTGAGGGAATTTCGCATTCAATTGGTAGGGTAGCTTCCAGACCATAGATGAGCTAATAAGGTGTGAATCTAGTTATGTCTTTAGTCAGGGTTTGGTAGGCCCACAGAGCTGAAAAAAGAATTAGATTCCAACTAGATTTGTGCATCCCGATAGTGCATTGAAGCATAGTAACTAAAACTTTGTTTACCGCTTCAACTTGATTTTTGGCCTGAGGGTAATATGGAGTTGAGCTGTCGTAACATAACCCTAATTTAGAAGTCATCTCATCCATCATATAATCATGAAAATTAGATCCATGGTCAGTGGAAATGGCTTGAGGCACTCCGAACTTGGAAATAACATAATTGAAGAGAAATTGCGCCACCATTTTACCATCAGCTGAAAATGTAGGCATTGATTCAGCCCATTTGGTGAATTAATCTACTGCAACCATAATATAACCATGCCCCCTGGCCGAATGAGGTTTACATGTCATAAAATCAATGCCCCATTTGGAAAAGGGACCAATGGCAATAACGAGGTGAAGGGGAGCGGGTGGGGAGTGCATTTTTCGCTGATAAATCTGGCACTCATGGCATTTGCGAACAGTAAGAATTGAATATGTAAAGATGGAGGGCCAGAAATAGCCAGTGCAGAGGATCTTTTGAGCAGTGGCATAGCGAGACAAATGACCACCACATGCACCAGAATGGCAGTGATCTAAGACTCTTTCAGCCTCATCGAGAGTTAAACATCGCCAAAGAATCGAATCAATACCAACGCAGTATAAAGTATCCCCAATGATGCGGTAACGTTGGGATTGATGTTGAATGCATCAATGATCATCCTTTGACAACACAGACTAGAAGGTAGAAGTTTGGAGATACATGATGATATCATCGTACAAGGGATCGAGAGTGCTAATCAAAAAGAAAGTCTCATCGGGGAGTTGCTCATCAGCACCAGTAAGTAAAGAAGTAGACGGAAAAGAGAAAATCAACTCAGCAAATACAAGTGATTTCTTTGATTTGGCAGTAGTGAATACCAAATCAAATTCCTAGAGGATGACAATCCACTTGGAATATTTTCCCCCAAGTAACTGACTAGTCAAAATATAATTCATGGGGTTGTAATTAGAAATCAAGGTTGTAGTGTAGAGGAGGATATAATGTCAAAAGCGTTGAACAACCTAAACAACAGCCAAGGCCAATTTCTCGACATGAGAATAATAGATCTCAGTATCAAGGATATTGTGGCTCAGGTAACAAATGACATGTTCATGACCTTCATCATCATCTTGCACCAATACCATAGCAATAGTGTCAGAAGTTGCAGTTAGATAGAGGAAATAATCACGATGATAGTTTGGAGGGTGCAATAAAGGAGCATTAATCAGGACAACTTTCACGTCATCAAAAGACTTTTGGGCAGTCTCATCCTAAATAAATGGAGTTCCTTGCTTAATTAATCAGGTGAACCCTCAAGCTAGATCAGCATAGTTAGGCACAAAGCAACGAAGGAAATTTGCTTTCCCTTGCAGACTCTGTAATTGATGCAATGAAGAGGGAGGGGGTAGATTAACAATAGACTTGGATTTTAGAGGATCAATACGAATACCGTCATTCAAAACAATAAAATCAAGAAGTCACCCAGACTCAACGTAGAATACACACTTATGCGGGTCAAGTCGAATGTTATAGTGTCTACAACAAAGAAATATTTGTCGAAGGTGATTAGGATGGTCATGGTGCTTACGTGAATGAGTAGGAATATCATCTAGATAAGGCTAAATGATGTTTTTAAAGTCATGAAAAGCATATGACATCACTCGTTGGAAAGCAGCCCTAGCATTATTAAGGCCAAAAGGGAGATTTTTATATGCAAAATTCCCCCACGGATAGATAAAGGTGATCTTGTGTTGATCAACCAGTGAAATTTTTATCTGGCTATAACTAGAAAAACTGTTGATAAAGGAGAAAATCTCACTTTGAGCACATTCATCTATAATCTGGTCTGTAAAAGGAGTGGGATAATTGTCCTTCAGATAGGCATGATTAATTCATGGTAACCAACATAGACACGAATGGTGCCTTGCTTCTTAGTCATCAGTACGATGTTGAACACCCAATCTGTCATAGGTATAGGACAAATAAATCCAACTTTAAGAATTTTTTCAACCTCTCCCTTGATGGTGGCCTCTCTTCTACGGTGCACAGGATGAAGTCATTGACGAATGGGCTTCGCGTTAGGATAAGTCGAAATTTTGTGCACGACTATACTTGGCTCAATTCTAGGCATTTGTTCAGACGATCATGCAAGAACATCTTGAAAATATTGAAAAAGACGAGTATAAAGGTTGATCTCATCAGGAGAACAAGTTACCCCAATATGAACTTGTTCAACAATACCAAGTTTAACATAAATGTCAATAGGCATCGTTTGGGTAATATTACCCATGTTCCCTTCTGACCAGACTTCATGGATCATGATAAGCGTCTGAAGTGGTTGGGTCAGGAAATGAGAAGAGAACTTCTCAAGACAGGTAGACATGACTTCTGGGCCAGGTAGGAATGAGAAGCAATGATGAGTATCATTCCAAGGTGCTTCCTTAAGAGACATAATTTCCATGATACTTTCGTTAGTAGGAAACGTCTCGGTTAAGGGATCAGAAGAATCCAAAGAACCAAGCCAAGGAGATTGAGAATAAACGTCAAGATAGGTAATCTAAGCAGTGTGATTAGTAGATACCAAAGCCAAAGCCAAAACAATCTCCACATAATTAATCTCAGCGGGGCTTAACGGCATGACATCACCCCGTGAATCAACTTGATCAGGAGGGGGAATAACCCAAGGATCAGAATTAACCGAGATCATGTTGAGTGAGGCAACATTCGAAGGTGGGAGATGAAAAATACCCACTAAGGCAGGATATTTGAAAATTCCAACCCCCACACTCTCATATGGAGCACCAATATGCTTCACGCAAGGAACATTTCCATCCTAGGAGGAAGAGCAAAGAAATATAATTGGTCGACTATGACGAATTTTCGTTGATGAGGAAAATGGAGCACGTGGAAAAGAGAGGAGGCCACATAATGCATAGCATGGGTCCAACTCCGCCTAAGTAGAAGATTATAGTTAAGATTTTCATCAATAATTTCTACTTTGACATTAACTATCTTACCTTCCAAGGTAATGGAAAGATTAAGAAGGACATAAAATGGTTGAGAATTATGTCCATCAAAGGCTTCCAACATGTTAGGCGATTGGTTCAAGGTAGGAGAAACCATTTCCTTCCAACAAGACACAGACATGATGCAGGTAGAAGCACCTTCATCAATGACAGTCCTGTGAATCGTCTTTTCATTAATAATCACCTAAATGAGAAAGGAAATCTGATGGGGTATGCTCAGAACATGGTTTTCCAGATCAAATAAAAAGAGATTGGAATCAGATGGATCAAAACCTCCAATGGCCAATATTAATTCTTTCTGCTAAGAGGGACAACTTTAAAGGACCTCAAGGGTAGACATGGTTGATGGAGCTTCAGCTAAATCCTCAACAATATTGTAGTGTTGAGCAGATCGAGCATTTGGATTATACAAGGAATTTTGTAGCACACCTCGAGGGGGTGGTCAGATAAGGGAATCAAGATTAGGTCACTCTATATTGAGAGGACCAGAGGTAGACAAGATAGAGGAGGAAGGGGTACTTTCATTCTTTTTCCCTACCATAAGGGTTTGATAATCTTTAGATCTGGTAGCCACATTTATAGGCATTGTTAGTCCTTACAATCTCCTAGGTTGAAAAGGAAATCGAGAAGGGTAACCTCAAACCACTTCAGTTCAGTAGCTAGCCCTACTCAGCATGAGAGGGATCTCTCTAAGTCTCTTATTAGTGATATGACTTTAAAGCAAATGAATTTTATTCTAGATATGTGTATTTTTTGGTTTGTTTGTGAAAGTTTGGTTTTTAGGATTTGCTGAACTTAGGGTTTGGAGCCACAAAGAGGTCTAGGTTGTAGGAGTGTAGGAGAAAATATGAGAAGGAGCTAGATATCAGAAGCCATGGTGTATTTGGAATATTTTCAGTGTAGTATATAGGATATAGTGTGGAAGAAACTAATGAGCATAAATAAACATGGTTTCATTAGCTTACAAAGACATACACATAACTATGAAAAACATATAACAGAGCGTGAAAAACAAGAATTTTGTGTATTTTACCATAAATCATCCATAGAAAGAAGAGATATAATGTAGATAAATATGTTTAGACCAAAACAAAAATAATGAATTAAAAGCACCATGAACTCAATGGGCTAGAGTTCCTTGAAAATAGCTGCAACTTGTCATTGTATTAGCTGAAAAGATGATTAAGTGCAAGATTCCTTCACAAAAAGTTCAACCCTCTTCTCCTGAAGAGAAATCATACATATAAACTCTGCTAGACCACTTTCCCACCTTTAGGAGTTGAATTCCTTTGTGGATCAACTGACTCCAAGATTCTCAACCAACAAGTGAGAGTGAGAAGGTGAAACTCAAACACTTCATGGAGAGTTTGTTTAGGAGTTTCCTTCCTTTATGAGGGTTAATAAACATCAAAAACAACCCATGATGACATTTATTCATGCATACATCACCTGGCCTCGCAAATAGTGCCATTACATAGAGAATCTTGACTTTGACTGAGTCAAACTAGAAACTTAGAAATTTACACAATGAAATTTAAAATTTAAAACACAGAAAAGTGCAGAAGCGTAGCTCCGACTTTTAGATGATTTTCAGATGGCTTCTAGGGGTCAAAATTAAAAATTAAGAGAACGATCAACTAGAAATTCAATTCTTGTTTCCAGAACAATTTAAATTTATGAATTTGGACCATGGGATGGCCTTAACAAATCCATTCTCCCAAGGTCGCTCTAGAAGTGTAGCACCTGTCAAAAAATGGTCCATAATGCTACTTTTTTGCCACTTTTTGCCTTTTTCTCCAAAACTAAGCCACCTTTGCAAAATATGATCAAATGGGGTTTTAGAGGATGGCAAGAGCCTTCCAAAAATATAGATCGTTCCTCAAATGGAGGCCTGAGGAAAAAGCACAAAATTCTTGTTTTTCAAGCTCTGTTATCCAGTTTTCATAGTTATGTGCATGTCTTCCTAAGCTAATGAAATCATGTTTATTTATGCTCATTATTTCTTCCACACTATATCCTCTATACTACACTAAAAATATTAAAAATACACCATGGCTTTTGATATCTATCTCCTTCTCATATTTTCTCCTACACTCGTACAACCTAGACCTATTTGTGGCTCCAAACCCTAAGTTCAACAAACCCTAAAAACCAAATTTTCACAAACAAACAAACAAATACACATATCTAGCCTAAAATTCATTTTATTTAAAGTCATATCACTTATAAGAGACTTAGATAGATCTCGCTCATGCTCAATAGGGCTAGCTACTACACTGAAGTGGTTTGAGGTTACCCTTCTCGATTTCCTTTTCAGCCTACGATATTGTAAGGACTAAAATTTTTGGTGTCGCTGCCGGGGAATGAGATATCATATATTCCCTGGGAAAGAATGACAAATATCAGATCTAATTCCTGATGGTGAACAGTTATCAGACATATATGAAGGCTGAACCATTCACCTAGTGACTCCCACTTGATCTAAAGACTCCACTGGTAGTAGGATCCAGAAATCGAAATGACTTCTCTATCCAGAATGTATGCACCTATGCATCAAGATCATGTTCCAGGATTTCCAAATTGTATGCCTTAGGCAGATTGGAAAACATACCTGCCAAAATTTAGAGATGGAAAAGGGGATGATGCTACACTTCATTTAATAAGATTTCATATGCATTTGCATAAGCTGAGGATTAATTTTCATGAAGATTGTTTAATGAAGATGTTCATGGTCACATTAGAAGAAAGAGTATGGTCTTGGTATGAAAGCTTGCCTCCTTCTTGTATCTATTCTCTCAAGGATTTTCACTCAGTATTTATTGAGAGTCATAGAGAGGCCTTTCCTTCTTTGCTTTTGATTGAATATTGTTGTGATAATTTTGAAGATTTTATTCAAGACCTAGAAAGTGCTTATGGTGATGAAGAGTTTATGGATGATGAAATCTTGGATGCATTGGATGAAAACCCTTTTCACCACCATGTTAAGGTCATGTATTCTACCTTGGATGACAGTAAAATTGACTAGAATTCTCCAATATATGACAGTGATCTTCTATCATCTAAATTAGGTGATGATTTGTAGGAGTCTTATGATACACAAGAACATCCCTAACATATAACAATTTTTGTAGCTGAAAATGAAACTAATCAGATTGTCAAGGATCAAGAAAAGAGTAGTGAAAGAGAAGAGTTTTTTGTAAAGCATATTGGAGAAGAGAATTGTATTTAGGAAAACTTCCAACAAACAATTTCTTCTTTGACTGAAGATAATATTGATTAGCAATCGATTGTTGAAGGTCACATTCATTCCCTCAAATTATATGAAGGTATGCGGAAGTGTTTAGGAGATCAAGACATTGTTGAGGAGTGTCAATCAAATTTCTCTTCAAATATTTCATTTCTTGAATTTTTGTCTCAAGATGAAACTTGTCCATCTATATGTTCAGAATTGTTTGAAGACCAAGAGCACACTCTTCCCAAAGTTCATCATGAAAAACAACTATTGTAATAGAAGGATGTTTATTAATTTCTCCAAATCAAGAAGAGCCAATTTTTCATGATTTTCAGGATCCTATGGTAAATTCATTACAGCTAGTAATGAAGGTTAATATTGAAGCATTCATTGATGAATATGATCAGTTTTAGCACATAGACAAATCAACAGTTTGGAATGAGGTTTGTTTTCCTGTTTTTAATCATCTAGAAAAGCATATGTTGAATGATTTCCATGATCCTCTGGTGTGTTTATTGCAGTCATCAGTATAGGAAGAATTTTTCAAGTTTTTCAATACAGGTGTTGAATCCATATGGAATTTGGAGTTTCCTAGCTTTTGTTTTGTCTGCGTACTCAAGGAAAGTGTGAGTAGGATTCAAGTAAGTATCCATTTGTTGGATTGGTTACACTGGAGGGATCATTACACATGATTGTATATACATCTTCAATAGGAGGGTAGTTATCATAAAGATTTTAAGCCCGAGGTAAAGGCCCTAAGATCCCAATGGCTTATTGCCATAAGTAAGTTTAGTCAGTATGTTTTTTATAATCAAGTCAGTCAGTTAGTCAGTTAGTTTTCAATTTGAGTTTAGTCTTTGCATTCTGACTCCATGCCCAATGGATAAGGCTACTTGGTCTACGGTATTCGTGACACCTCCAAGGAGCTTCCATTCCCAGTTGGAGTGAATGTTAGTGTCAGTCAGTTCAGCCTATCACCAATGATCAAATATGCTCTTACAAGGTGTTGTCAAGGTGTGAAGTCAAATTTTTTTCATTTCAGTGAGTCTTCAAATAAAAATTTGGTCACTGGATGTTGTGTCTAGGTCACTACTACTCCCTTCACTTACTCATGTTCTTCATCACTCATCATGGTCATTTTCTTCTTCAAGGTATCATATATTCATTTAAGTGTCTTGGGTCATGAAATGGTTAAATTCCTCATTTTAGGTCATGGTCTAGAGTTTCACTCCAAGTGTCATCTTGATATCATAAGTTTCCAAAAACATTTCCATCATGTGATTTAATGGGTAAAGGGAGTTAGCAACTTAGGGAAAGAAAAATAAAGGTAAAGGTATTTTTTTATTTCAAATAAGACAATGTTACAATACACTATCTTGCCTCATCATTTCTCATAGGGACATATTTTCTTTAAAATATGTTTCCGACCAAATGGAGAAGAATTTTAGAAAAGTGAAAGAGGTTTGTGTCCATTATATTCCAAGGGATAGAAACCTCCTTGATTTTATGCATGGGTGTTACGATTTGAAAGAAATTCCCACACTATGCTTGCCACAAGAGAGTTGATGCACTTCTGGAAAGCTTGACTTCAAGATAGTTTTTCAAATTTGGAGCAGGTGTTGGTAGTTCTTAAGGACTCTATTATGTAGCAGACATCCTAATATTTCCAATGGTACCTTCAGATCATGATTTCCATTAGTGAAAAGCATAAAAAATTTCTTTGTAAGTTGGAGCTTCTCTTATGTCAGAGACACCCTGGGTTTTGGAGTGACCTTGGGAAAATCAAATTTTATCCCTAATGAATTATCCAAATTGCCTTCGTGAGGAGTCTATTTTATATTTGACTTCAAGAGCTTTCCAACGAGCTATCAATCTCTCACTTCAGAGAATTTTAAGGCCTCCAAAAGTGGTTTGGAAGACCAGCACTATGCTCAGGAAGACTACGTTGTGCTTGGAGGCCTGGCGCTGCACTCAGGAACACTGTGCTGCGCTTGGGCCAAAGTAGCTAAAATTGCCTGAAATTCACCCAAACTCAATTTGTAAGCTTTCTCACTTGATTTATTGCAATCCTAAGCTGAGATACAAGTAATTAAACTAGCTTACTTACCTTTTTAATTTGCAAAATCAATTCATGCCAAAGCTTTCTTCAATTAGGGCTTTTTAGTGAATTTCTCATGCAAAAATGATAGGGTTGACGATGTCCATTTTCCTTTCTTGATTTTTAACATGTAAAATCTTACCCTACACCTTTATACATTTTTTATATACCATGTAAACCACTCAATAAACCTCAAAACATAAATGTACCTCACTAAGATTGAAACCCATGTTCATTCCTAGGGGTTTTGGGCACTTTCCCTAAAAACTCTGTTTTTTCCCTTTCACAAGCACATTGTTCCTTCATTTATCTTCCACTAATTTTCGTCAGCTCTCCAAATTTCATTTCCACCTCTTTCAAACCTCCTTTCCCATTTTTTCAAGCTCCACCTTCACATCACTTCATTTTCCACTCATAACTCACTGTTTTTTTTCCCTTTTCCTATCATCTAGGCTTTCAAAAATTAAATGAGATTCCTTCACCAAGACACATCAAAAAAGCTTATGGAAGTAGGGTTATCAAAAAAATTAGAGGTGGTTCCCAAGGTACCTAGAAAAAGAGTGACCAAAACATACCAGGGATGAAAAGGAATTTTGTTTGCTTCTCATGGTGACAAATGGGCCAAGCCTTCTTCATCAACAAAGCAGGAACTAACATCACAAGAGAAAGGCATAGTTGAGCATGAGTTTGAGCTTATTGATTTAGAGGAGGAAGATCAGACTTCAATCATGCAAGAGACAATTAGAGAGAAGGACTATCAAATTAAGGAGCTAACAATCAATATGGAAAGAGAAAAATATGTCATATCATTCCTTGAACAGGAGAATAGCTAGCTCAAAGAAAAGGAATTGATCATGGAAAAAGAACAAGCCAAGTTATTGCAGTAGGTTGGAAAAGGCAAATAGATCATGGAATCAAGTGATATTGAAGGATCAAAAGTGAAAGGAAAGAGAAAGAGGCCAAGAACAAAGGGCCTAAAGAAGTCATTGTAAGAAGAGGAAGAACACATTCTCTTAAATTAAGACCTAGACCTAGAGGACAAGATTTCTCTTAAGGTAAATCAAGACAAGGAGTATTAGCTAAATAGGGTGAATAAACGCTTGGATAAGCTCCTTGAGAAGGAAAACAGGGATAATCAGTTGCTCGGACACATGGCACACCACTACCAAGCTCAAAACATGATCGCCAATGTCAAAGTAAAGCAACTTGAAAATAAGCTCAAGGAGGCCAAAAAATACCCAAAGGATGAGGGGAACTTAGAGATGCTTACTGAAGCATCAATGAAGCTATAAAAAGCATGTTTTAATAAATTTTGGTCCAAATTCAGAAATTCAGTTGCTCCAAAATCGTAGCGCCTTAGCACTAAGCCTTTTCCTTAAGCCTCCATTTGAGGAAAGGTCTAAATTTTTGGAAATATCTTTCCATCCTCTAAAAACCCATTTGCTCATATTTTGTAGAGGTGGCCTAGTTTTGGAGAAAAACGCAAAAAAGTGGCAAAAAAATAACATTCTTGACCATTTTTTTTATAGGCGTTGCGCTTCTGGAGTGACCTTTAGAGAATGGATGTTTGAAGGCCTACCCATGGTCCAAATTCAGAAATGCAAACTATTCCAGAAAATAGACTTGAAGTGCTAGTTGACCTTTCTCTCAGTTTTTCATTGTAACCCTTAG
>APFE031007351.1:6590-41934 GCA_000404065.3 Pinus taeda
TGACCTCCCCAAGTGCTGTCCTGTCCTGCTCTTGCTGCAATGAGCTGGCAGAGGTTTCAAAACTCTGCATTTCCTCTTCTCCAAACGGATTTAGCCTTTGCCTCTTCTCTGGTCCTTCTATCAGAGGTGTCTCGCTATCCCTTTTCCTGTTGATGTCTTCCCTTAGAGGGGTGTGAAGCATTGATGGATCGACCCTAGACTCCTGTCTAGGAGGAGCCATGCTAGTTGTTCTATCTTGGGTGGCTGCCTGGTCCTTACCTCTTTCCTGTTCATGACCCTGCTGATCAGTCTCTTGTTGATTTTGCTGCTGCTGCTCCTGCTGGCCCTGTTGGCCTTCTTGCTGTTGACCCTCTGTTTCTTCTACCATCTTGCCCTTGCCTTTGTCCAGTCCTTGTTTTGAAATTTGTACTGCTCCTTCTGGGGTTGCAGATGAAGAACCTGGAGCTGTTGTGTGAGGACTGGGTAGGGTATGTACCTGAGAAGGACACTCCAAGTCAGCCATTTTCAATAAATATCTCCTAGCCCTGTCATTTAGTTCTTCTTGTGTTAGGGGCTCTATCAATGTGTTTTTCTGCCATTTTGGCTGGTTTGCATGCCTTGATATGAGGATCATGCCATGATGCTCATAAGCAGAGAGTTTGTATTTCAATCTCCTCTTGGATATGAAACCATTGGGGTCATATGGTTTCCATAGGAAGCTCTGTGTCAAGCCAAGGCCCTCCAACATTTTCTCTGCTTCCTTCCATCCCTCTCTTCTATTTAACACGATGTGCCCAAGCTGGTTTTTCACTTTAAGTTGGGCCTTCTTGCCCCTTCCTAAGAAATGGACTAGATCTACATAAGCAAACTGTCTGAAATATTCCAGGGCAAAGAGCCTCATAGGCACAAACCGGGTAATCTGAATGGTCTTAGTTCACACCCATACATCCTGATTACAGTGTGATGCTGGTAAAAATACCAGTCCCCTATGCTGTAAGCAGTGGATAGTTGTAATATCCTTTTCATCTCATCAGTGAGTCTTGGAGGAGGCTCTGTTAGAAGCAGGGACATGGCTGGATGGATGAAGTCATCTATGAACTCACAGTATGTATAGGGTGAATAGGCACTGTGATGGAAGATTGAGCTCCAATATACAACCGATCTCGGGTTTCCTGCAGCATCAGTCCTTTTGATTTCAAAGGAGAATTTTTCATATTGGTGATATAGGATGAGATGATATATATATGAGGAGTATCTGAACAACCTCTCTCTAGGTAAGTGCAGGAATTGTTCATGGATTTTGTCCGAGATATATGTGGCATAGTTATAGCAGATGGGGGCCCTCCCTGGGACAAACCTTAACATCATAACCAGCACTGTTTCTTCTATATATTCTGTTGATTTATATCTTAAAACTGAGCTCACCATATGGGCCAGGTCTAGCCCAAGTTGATTAAGGTACCCATCAAAGATGGGAGGATGCAACACTGTATCTCTTTTGCTCACAAATAATTGGTTGAACCTCAGGATCTCTGCTTCTGTTAGTGTCTTGTTCCCTTGATTGATTAAATCCAGCAGGGATAGGGGAACCATTGTATTGTTGGACTCAAACTGCACCATGTCTCTGATAGCTTGAGGGGTGGTATAGAACACAACCTCACCTTTGTGATCAACTACAGCCCTATGTGATGGTTCATATTGACTGGCACAAAGGTAAATCAGGTCAGGGAATTGCCTGACCTGAGGCATTTTGAAAATTGGCAGGGCTGACTCCCAAATGCCCAATATATCCGTTCCTTCTCTGTGCTTGGCCCTGAACTCTCTTAATAGTTGAAGATGAGGGGTGAGTCCTTGTCTGGAGGTTTCTGAGATCTGATAATCCAGATCTGCCAGCTCCTGCCAGTCCTGCTCTCTTTGAGGAGCATTTAAAGGAGTAACATTGAGTATCTCAGGGGTCTCCATGTTTTATATGAATAATCTCTGAATTGCTGCTTGAACTTGCGAGATTAACGGGGACCAGGTTTAACAGGGTTTGCTTATTATTAGGGAGACAATGCTAACCCCTTGGGCACGGTTTTTGGCAGTAGGGAGACCTTCTTTGTCAATGACGGGAGTTATTCAGAAGTCCACGTTTGCGCGGACAGGGTAGGTTTTTGATTGATTTTATGGTGAATTGGAGGTCTCCGACACTACATTCAGGTTCGAATTGTTCGAATTTGGGAAAATACAGTGGGTTGATCAATGACTTTCACGCCTTACAGGCTATAACGACGGGTTTTGCAGAAAATTCATGAAAAACCAGACGACTAGAGGGTAGGGCCGAAATACCTGGCAAACACCGGTTTAGACTGAGGAATTTAACTGGATTTGGCGTGCGGAGTGCTTCGAAAACAGCTGCAGGTCGGCTGATGGCTCGGCATCGTGAATTCTCATGCAGCAGGCGTTCACAGTAAAATTTTGAAAAATTACAAAAACAGTGAAAATTGGCGAAAATATGGTTTTTTAACCTTTTTGGCGCGCTTTATGGATGACGTCAGCATGACGCCACCAGGGGGCCCGGGTCGGATGACGTCAGCATGACGTCATCGGGTGACGTGGCGGTCAGCGGTAGGTCCACGGGGGCGGTGAGGTGGCGGACAGCTGTCGCGATATGAGAGGTGAGGGGAACGGATGTGGCAGTGACGTGCACGGAAGCGGGAGGTTGATGCGGACGGGACAGGTGTCGTCATATCGGAAGGGGTCCTGTACGTCGGACGGACTGTCAGGCGACGCTCCGATGCAATGAAAAAAGGACGCGTGCCCCCCTGCTGATGCTGGCCTGACGTAAGCGTCTGACAGATATCGGAAGGTATCTGTCGGACGCGTAAGGCCTTCCGATATTGATCACAGCCGTTGATCTGAAGGTGGGAGATCGGACGGTCATCGGGCACCTGAGTTGCGCGGACGGTAACAGCGGCCTTGGTTATTGTGCGGACGTCGGGATGGCCCGAAATCAACCTCGACCGTGGATCTGGATGAAGCGTGATCGAACGGTCGTCGGATCGTTAACCTGCACGGAAGATAGGTACCAGCGGGCGGGCAATACAATATTAGTTTCTGCTGCTGACGAGGATGGCGGGGCCCTCCGGACAATAAACATTGTTTTAATAAAGATTCCCAATGTTTTCCTTATTAATTTATTCGCGCCCGCTTATCATAGAATTCAAAAGTTTTTTCGAAGGTTTTGCAAAGTATCGGGTAATAATGTTTCCGAAGGCGGAAACATTAGGCAAAAGGGTTTATTTGAATGGTTTATGAAATATGGCCAATATGAATAACCCGACCTTAGGATAAAGAGGGGGAAGGGTATTTTTGTAAGGTTTTCAATATTTTTTCAAGTTTCCTCAAGGTTTTCAAGGTCTAACAGCTTTTTAGGTAGGGAGACTAGTCTGGGGTGAAACAGAAGACAAGTCATGGGTTCGTGACCTTGACCAGGTGTCAATTCAAGTCCCAGGGGTGAAATACTATGGCTATAGTGCCGGGGAGGGGATATTTATACATTGTGGGGTTTAGACACCATGGTGTTTATAATATTAGGGGTAAAGGAGTATAGGGAGTTAAGTAGCATAGTTAGTTGTTAGTATGGAAGAAATTCCTGAGTGGGGCTAGCTCCCCAAGTTTTATTTGCAAATGGATTGAACTTAGGAGTAGTTCAAAATGAAAAGATTTTTGCACAAGAAATGTGGCTTCCCAAGGGTATAATAATGTAAAACATATGCTTTCTCATGCTCTGTGCAACTTTGGGGAAAGGGAGTTAGTAATGACTGTTTTACAAATGAGAACCAGGGGAGTTAGTCATGCTTCATAGTGCTGTTCTTCCTGTATAGATTTCAGCAACTTTGATTTTTGGAAGAGATACCATTTCTGCAACCCCATCTACCTACCCCAACTAGCTTCCCTAGCATTTTTTGTTCCTTCTTGGAGGGTGCTCTTGGACTTGCAACCCTTTGAATGCCTTTTCTTTTCATTGGCTTTTACCTGGATCTCCTATCTAACACAACCCTTATTTCTTCCAAGGCCCCAGATTAAACAGTTGGGGACCTTTGTTTCTCTACCTAGCTACTTGGTCTGCCAAGATTAAACAGTTTGGACAGATATCATTCTCTATACTACAACATAGAAATTGAAAACATGGCATGATCCAGATTAGACTGTTGGACCATCCATCCAAAATTGAATTCTTATGAAAACTGATACAGACACTGCCTTCTTAGGAAAATATGAGATCTTTGCATTTGTCAAAGCAGAGCATATTTGGACCTTTGACATCTAATCATGAAAAATGAAACTATTGGTATAGGTATCCAACAGAACCTACTCTTCCAAATTGTGTCACTGTTTCTGTGTGTAGTTCATCCAAACGATGTCAACTAGACAACCTCTCAAGTCTCAACTCAAAGATTGATATAAGTGCAGGATGTTTAGTAGATGCACACGTTAATATCACCGCCACCATCTTCCCTCTATTTCAATTGTTTTCAGAAATAGAAGGCTCATTTGTTTTGAAGCATTGCTATGGTCTATCATTGGCCCTCCCTTCTCTATTTCAGTGTTTTCAAGAGCTATGGGTCCACTCATTTTGATGCATTGTTCTAGTCCAAAATGTTTTCAAGCGATATGGGCCCATCTTTCTTGTGTTTGGATTGGACCTAGCCAAGTTGGAGAGGCAGATAATGTGCATGTGTTGAGGTGTAATTTCTCTATGAATAGGCTGAAATATCTTCTGTGTATTGCAACACAACCCTAGAGCAGCTCTGATATGAAGGCCGAGTTGTAGCACAGGAGTAGACGACTTCTAGAGGAGGATTTGCATAGGTGTTTGAGGACTATTAGGCCGAATTGGGGCATCACTGTAGCTTTTACCGGAAGCCCTAGGTAGGGTCAAAAACCTTAGAAGATATTGTGCAGAGGGCCAAGTCTTTGACGGTAGATGATGACGTCCTATAGAGGTATGTTGTATGTCTTTCATGTTAATGTTTTGATAGGGATTGTAGGTCTATTTTTGGAATTTTTTGAAGCATCCTAAGTACAGTGGTCAGAGGACTGTTAGTGGTTGTTTGGGTAACCCTAAGTGTTGTGGACAAGTGGCAGTTTTGTCACAACAATAGGGTTAGAGAGTGTATGCCCTAAGAATTGATTTTTGGAGAAGAGTAGTCAAGACGGCTAGCTATTGGGCCCTAGTTTTGTGGTTGACAGTGGGCCAAATTAGAGTTAAGAGGGTAGCTCCAAGCCCTAAGTCTATTCGTCTTTGGAGCAGTAAAGAGGAAAAATGTAGATAGTGGCTAAGACTCTAAGAGTTGGCACTCTTGGAGGAGGATTTGTGTAGGTCTTTGAGGATTGTTAGACCAAGTTGGGGCAACATTGTAGCTGTTACAAAAAGCTCTAGACAGGGCCAAAAACCTTAGAAGATATTGTGCATAGGGCCAAGTATTTGAGGGCAGATGATGCCATCCTAGAGAGGTATGTTGTATGTCTTTCATGTTGATGTTTTGCTAGGGCTTGTAGGTCTATTTCTGGAATGTTCTCAAGTAGACTAAGTACAATGTTTGGACTGTTAGTGGCTATTTGGGTGGCCCTAAGTGTTGTGGACAAGTGGAAGATTTGTCACAACAAGAGGGTTGTACATTTTATGCCCTAAACATTGGCTTTTGGAGGAATAAAAGGGAAGTCAAGAGGGCTAGTTCTTGGGCCCTAGTTTTGTGATTTTACAGTGGGCCAAATCAGAAATAGAAGGGCATCTCCAAGCCCCAAGTCTAGTTTTCTTTTCATGGTTTCTTTGTGCCTGCATATGAAGGATCATGTTTATCGAGAAACCAAACCCATTTCTCACATAAACAAGCACCCAAAAATAGATACAATGTTTCTTATATGTTTCTTTTAAGTAGAATATAATTCACGCAAATTCGATACCTTCGAATCAAATCAGCGATGACCTCGCTGTGAACTAAAGAATTACCGCATTACCTCTCTGTGAACTAAAGAATAATTGCATGACTGTGTCTCTAAACTCTGTAGGCAGCCTATCTGACTCTGAAACTGCTATTCTATCTCTATATTTGTCCCTCGGTATACAATTCAAGCATCCGAAGGATTGAAAGATCGGCAAGCTTGTGCTAGAACCATTGACTAGAAAATTGAGAAACCTACCCTTGAAAACTTTCAACAAGTAACCAGTAAGAAATACCTTTTCCTCTGAATACTGATTTCTTCCCAGAGCATTAGTTGCCACAGTGGTCTTTCCCTGCTCTTCTCACTGGGTGCCAAGAGAATGGTTATAGTATTACGAGAGAAACATCTCCATCCCAGCTTTAGTAAGTTGGAAAGGATTAAAAACGTTATGGAGGCATAAACCTCCGGCTGGTTAAAAAATTCTGGCATGATACTTTAGGTCTTTTTTCTGTTAGCGTCATTTTTTTCCATTTTAATCTAATGGGCTTACGGTCCAACCAGACATTAACATCATTTAATATAATTAATCTGCAGAGCTTTGTGCAAATTATAAAAGGAAACATAAATCCCAAATCCCAATCTCAATTCAAGACCAGTATACCAATATTGTAGATAAGGACACTGTTCCACACTTACAGCAACACACATCCTTGAATTTCAGATTCTCGCCTGTTGGTAGAACACTGGTATTTTTGAATCTCTAGCCATTTTCATGTTTTCAGAATCCACAGTTGTTAAAGCTCTAGAGAATTGCTGCGAGTATAGAAGAAAGATACGTCCTTGTGGCATTATTTCTCAGAGATAAACAAGGTGCAGAATCTTTAGAAGAAATATACTTCTTTGTGGGATTATTTCTCACAGATAAACAGGGTGTAGAATTTTTCTGCACTTAGAGCTACAATTTCTTGAGTTTCTAGGATGAAAATGACTATCCAAAGTCAGTTATATTATCTATTTCTACTTGCAGTAATAGTCTGCCTTCAAATCCCGGCTCCAAATTGTTCCGCAGTAAAAACTCACTGAATTGTGGACAACACCATGGGTTTCCCTAGAGGGCACCCCACTATACAAGCAATAGGGCAGACATGACAATAGAAACGTAATTCTTCTTTTTCAGTACAGAGTCCTGAACAAGTAGTTAAATCGGTCCATAAGTAAGTGCCCCATTAAAATTTTTCCAATCTCCAACTATATATTTGAAAACGACGAGAATGACATCTATACTAATTGATTACAATTGAGTATCTAAAATGCAGAGTATTTCTTATGAAATTTTACTGATTTTATGCATGGGAATGGTGTGTGATGCAGAAGTATCAATGATTCTTGAAGACAGCTGACCTATTTGTCCTGTTGAAGCGGTAATCCAAAACATGATTGCTGGCGCTGTAATCCAAATTGGCAAATGAACAGGCAAAAGCTTGCAGATTGTGCTATTGGCTTTGGCCGGAATGCCTTGGGAGAAAAGGGCAGTCAATACTATGTAGTAACCATTTCCAGTGACAACGATGCTGTGAATCCTACACCTGGTACTCTCTGCTACGCTGTTATTCAAGACGAGATGCTCTAGATCATATTTGAGACTGAAATGGTCGTTCAGCACAAGGAAAAGCTCATCATGAATAGTTTCAAGACCATTGATGGCAGACGTGTTGATGTCCATGCCGACGGTGCCTGCATAATGATACAGTATGTAACCAACATCATTATTCATGGTATCAGCATCCACGACCGCATTCGAACAGGCAATGCCTTGGTGAGGGATTTCCCTGAGTGTTATGGTTGGACAACGCTGGCAGATGGCCAAGGCATTTCAATTTTTAGAGGACGCTATATCTGGATAGACCACTGTTCTCTTTCCAACTGTAACGACGGCCTAATCGATGCAATTATGGGATCCACTGCCATCACCATATCAAATAATTACTTCACTTACCATAACAAGGTCTCGTGCTGCCTTTGGATTCCTTTCAACGAATTTACAGTTCTATCTATTAATCTTTGTCACAGACAAAAAGTTGAAATGGTAATTTCTATGCAGGTCATGCTTTTGGGTCACAACGACAGCTGTGTTCAATATGTAATAATTCAAGTAATGATCACCTTTCATTACTTTGGTGAAGGCCTTATCAAGAGGATGCCTAGTTAAACTCTCTTCCCCACATGAAAGCAACCTCTCTGAATCTTTGTGATGTCATGGTATTGCCATAATTGCGGAAGGATTTCACAAGGTTACATTGATCGTACTAGGAATGGAATGGTGCATTTCACAACATCTGGTCATCTTTGGAGCAGTAGAGAGGGAAGAAGTGGACAATGGACTTCACATTCTTCACCATGCTCATGCTATTCATGTTGTAGAAACTTAATTTCTGGTTTGAAGTGAATATATTTCCATGTAGTGAATTTTTAACATACTATTCAAGACATACAAAAATTGTATGCTTCAAGTAAAGTCTAGTCAAGATTTCCTAGCCTTTTGTATGCACTAGGGGGACTTTATACAACTTGTCTTCATTTGAATATTTTGGGGAATTGGTTTAAGTATGTAAGAGGACATATATATTCAGTACTTTCTAGCTCTTTTATTTCTTTCTGGTTGAAAAGCATATTATATATCAAGTGGTGCTTTAAACATGTATTTCAAGCATATTTGTTAAGCATATTTACCGCTTCACATATGAGCACATGGGTATTATGTGCGGTATAATAATAATTTCTTGTATTCAAAATTTTATAAATAATGAAGACACTATAAGCCTCTGTTGTTTAGCATAACTATTTTTCCTTCTTTATACCATTTCTCTAACCATTCATGAATTCATTTTTAGTGTATCAAGAGGTTTGTGATTTGTACATGGAGATGTTGTTCTCCACATGTACAAATCTAACATGGAAAGGGTAATCTTCTCAGGTAAGAGTAGTGAATATACACTGTACCATAATTATTTTGTTGTAGGAATAAATTGTTACATTCCATATAATTCAAATAGGCAGAGGTATTCATTCTATTGATCTGTCATTAAATGGGTTTGTGTTGACAATCTTAGCCTTTTTGCTGACAATCTTTCTTTTGTTTTGTATATTCAAAGTCCATATGGGTACAGTGTTGCATTGGCTGCAGGAGATGAGACTCTTTGGTTTTGGCAAGTCTTTGGAGCTCCTCATGCCTTAAAGAGGACAAAGCATAAAGATGTGGTTGGTGCTTTTAACATGTATCTCACGCATATCTGCTAAGCAGATTGTTGTCCTTCACGAATGAGCATAAGGGTATTATCTGCTCACATTCATTTAGCCAGAACTAGCTGACCTTATGGAAATATCCATATATGGTTAAGATAAGATAGCTTTACAGGTCACACGCCTAGAGTGATGCATCTGGCAGAGGTATTCATTGTATTGATCTAACGCTAAATGGATTTTGTGTTGAAAGTTTTTGTTTTTTCAGTGATAGTATTTCCTTCTTTTTTTTTTGCTGACACAATGACACCATTTCCTTTGTGTTTGGTAAGTCTTTGGAGTTCTTTATACCTTAAAGAGTACCAAGAGTAGATATGCAGATGGTGTGTTAAACATGTATTCCAAGCAGATTCATTAAGAAGTTTTACCGCTTCAGGTATGAGCACATCGGTATTATCTGGAGTATAAGAATAATTTCTTGCATTCAAATATTATAAATAAAGAAGACACTGTAAGCATCTCTTATTTAACATAACTTTTTGTCCTTTTTATACCATTTCTCTAACCATTCATGAATTAATTTTTAGTGTATCAAGAGGTTTGTGATTTGTACATGGAGACGTTGTTCTGGACATGTACAAGTCTGACATGGAAAGGGTAATCTTCTCAAGTAAGAGTAGCAAATATACTATGTACCATAATGATTTTGTTATAGGAATAAATTGTTATATCCCCTACAATTCAAATCGGCAGAGGTATTGATTTTATTAATCTATCACTAAATGGGTTTATGCTAACAGTCTTAGTTGTTTTGTTGACAATCTTTCTTTTGTTTTATATTTTCAGAGTGCAGATGGGTACACTGTTACATTGGTTGCAGGATATGAGACTCTTACGTTTTGGCAAGTCTTTGGAACTCCTGATACCTTAAATAGGAAAAAGCATAAAGATGTGGCTGGTGCTTTCAACACGTATCTCACGCATATCCATTAAGAAGACTGTCCTCCTTTAGGAATGAGCACAGGGGTATTTTCTGCTCACATTGATTTAGCCAGAACCAGCTAACCTTATGGCAATATCCATATATGGTTAAGATAAGATAGGTTTACAGGTCACCCGTCTAGACTATTGCATCTGGTAAAGGTATTCATTATATTGATCTAACACTAAATGGATTTTGTGTTGAAAGTCTTTGTTTTTGTGCTGATAGTCTTTCCTTTGTTTTTGTGTTGGGGTGTTATTGTTTTCCTGTAGGGAGGATACTATAGTAGTGCATAGTGAAAACAAAATAATTTGGTACTTTTAACAAAGATGCATGTGCCAGTAAAGTAGAGTTGACAACATTCAATACGTGTTTGACAACTCTTAACCGTAAAATTTTTAATGTCCATTTTATGTGGATGAAACTTTCCCACAAGTTTAATAATGTCTAACCCTAGTTGTGATCAAACAGTTTTAGCCTCCATTACCATGTGTTCATCGTTTTCAAATTTTTTTATTTTGAAGTGGGTTACCTGCTTGCTTGGTACCACCTAGCGATGAACCAATCAAGCTGGCTCAAGAGTTCTTCTTTGCAAATTTCCCATTATCAATTCCTCTGTCATTACTTCATTCCTTCACTATTAAATATAATCTTGAGGCATTCCATGCCCTTTCATCGTCTCACCTTCGGAGGTTTCACATTTCACAAGCATTGCAAGCCTTTGTATTGTTCAAGCCTCCTCCTAGTTTTTTAATAGAATTTGATGTGATTGGTTTTTGTTTTTTGTGAGTATCATACCTTGTCAGGTTTGATTAGAAATTGTAGAAAATGGAGAATATCCATTTTGGTGTAAATCATGTTTCATCAAAAGGTCTTTAGAGATTTGTGTGGATAGATTTCTTCATGATCAGAAAACGCCTCACCTCCAAGCACAAGATGCTCATGGACATGCATCTGATGATGAAGAGAGGCAAAGTCTACAGTAAAAGCTAGAGGAGTTTGGTGTTCCACCATTCTAAAGATAGTAGTAACCCGAGTGGCATTGGGCTCCAAGAATATGATTTCTTGTGCAACAACAATCGTGCCATCTTCAACATGGCCAAGAGAAAAAATCACTACTTTCCCACACATATGCTTCACTTTCCATGCATTCATCCACATCAATTTGAAGAAAAGGAAGAGCCTAACACTATTGTTCTTCCCAAGTTGGATCACAACAATGAATACTTCAGCAAGGATTACGTTGATCATAACAAGATGCCTGCTCTTCAGAGGCTGAGCCCTTTGCTGTCTCCAATGTGTCAAAAGATCTCAAACTCATTCAATGAAGATAATGACCATCAGTTTGATAGGCATGTTGAGGAAATCATTTCTAAATTCTATGAGCAATTGAAGATGTAGGAGAGGATGTATTTGCTGCAATACTAGGAGATGCTTGACAACGAGACGGGTTAATTACTTTATTAATGAAATTCTTCAATACAAGGAATATAGAAATGAATAAGTAGTTTTTCTTTTTCATTAACCTCTGTTGGATTTATGTACCACTGCTTAATTATAACAATGGCTTTGGTTATATCCTATGCATCAACAATTGTCAACACTTTTACCCTTCTCCATTCAATCAAGTGAGACACTTTCAACTGTTGATTTGAAATGTGACTGCTTTTTCCAAATATTTGTTGACCTGCCTTCTTTTCACTTTTGAGTTTTGTTGTGTGCTCCACGACATGGAAAAATATTTTTAACCCCACACCCTACCCTCCATTCCCACTCACACATGCAAATTGAACTGGACGAACGTCAAGAATGATAGAATGATACCCTTGTCGATCCCTTTATCCGTGCCCTTCATTCATTCCCATTGCTTAAATCGGACGCCTTCCCTCCAATAAATGTACAGGCATGGGAAGTGGCCAAGCATAGCATGACATCACTGCTCTCAGAGGTTCTATACCTGGTTCCAAGCTTCGAGAATTTGGGGCTTTAGTGGTTGATACACCAGGTAAGTGCATGCCCTATTTTCATTTTGGTATTCTTCTTCATTTAATGCCAGTTGCTTTTTCTTCGGCTAAGGAATTTAAGTCTCATGACTATTGCAAGGGCACTTGCTGCAGGATCTTATGTTAAGATATTTGTCTGGGATCAGTTTTTTAGCCGAGATTTATCTTAACATTGCATGGATGGCCTGTGTTGGAAACCCCAGGTTGTTAATGTTTTGAATTTTGATCTATTTTGTTTCGAATGGGTGCATCTTACATGGAAGGAATGCTATCTTAGGATTCTATAATGATCTTTGCAAGTTATATTTTTTATTATTGTTTCAGAGCTTTCTATCGAGAGGACTCTTTAATATTTTTTTCCCATTGTAATGAAGTCAGTTTACTCTTACGAGATAGGTTGTATTGTAAATCTTATGAGGTATTTGTATTGGGAATTTGAGTACATATTTAGTCTAAGATTTTGTCTGTTTGAGAATATTGCAATTTTTTTGTCTGATTCAATGGGTTTATGTAAGGAGTTCAGAGAAACAAGGTGCAGACATTCTTATATCAAGATTTGGTGTATAAACAGTGTGTATATATGCATCCATTTTATGTGGGGCATAGGAATGGATGTATGCACATCATTTAATGTTGTTGTCTCATTCGAAGAAGTTGTGTGAAAATTTTGTGGAAACAAGGTGCACATGTCTTTTATCACGATTTGGCATATACTCAATGTGTATACTTCCATCCATTTTATCTTGTGCTGAGTGGATGTATGCCCAAGGTGTCTTTATATCCTATTTTAATGTTTCGCTGCAATTCCTGTATACATGTTGTACATCCACCATTGTTTACATCCAGCATGGAACAGGGTTGTTGGTCATCCCTTTTGTTCAGGAGTTGGAGCATACAAAACACACACATCTATTTTCAGTTAGTCTTTAGCGAATGTTAGAGTCTCTTCATACAAATGCCCTCGCTGTTGCTTTATTGAGGCTCACAAGTGATGATGGTCAATGTTTTCTTCTATTAATCCTAGTCTGCGAGCATTTCCAAACATTTTTTAGGTGCTACAACTCTAATTCATGAAATTGTATATATTTGTGTCGTTGATTTTGCTAGAAATCTAAGGTTTCCAGCATTTCCATACATTTTTTATTCTGCTACAATTCTAATTCATGTATACGCTCTATATATACACCATCTTTCACATCCAACTGGGTAATAGGTATATACAATTGTTACACATTTGTTCTGTTTATGAGATGAAGCGTGCACAACACATCCACTCATCTATTTCCTGCTATTCTTTTTCTAATGCTCGAGTCTCTTCATACAAATGCCTGTGCTATTGTTTTATCAAGATTCATAAGGGAGGATGATCGATGTCTTGCTATAAATGTAAGGCTACTAGCATTTCCAAACATTATGACCAAAGGATGTGTTTTAAGCCTTATCCTAGCCATTTAAACTTGTTAGCTTTAGATAGTAGAACATTGAATATCTCAAAACTCTCTGGACGCACTAGGCAATAGGGTATGATGCTGATACAGACCATATATTCACTTTTTCCAAATATGCAGCATCTCCCATCTTGCAAGGAAGTACTACTACAATTTGATTATCTTCTTAAAAGAATATTCTGGAGTTAATATCAGTTTTTCCTGCTCCTCACATTATCTAAAATAAGTTGTTAGGTTTTTATTTACCATGGATCATGAGTTTAATTTCCATTCATTTCATTCCATGCATATGAAATACAGGCCTTTAAAGTAATGCCTACATTGGTTTTTCTCTTGGGATTGTGTGTAAAATAAGTTTCCAGATGCACCTGTTTGTTCTGAACTATTTGTTGCTCCTTTTTTTTGTGAAAACCTGGTTGTTCAGAACTAAGTGCACATGGAATTTTTTGTGTGCTTAATTTTCCCAAATTTTCACATCAAAATCCTTAAATTACCCTTGAAGCCCTAATTTTCTGGTATTGTAAATGCTACAAAAATCAGACTTCGCAGTTGGCATGGGTAAAAGTTTATACAATATTTTGCATTATACGTTTACACCTATGGTACTGCTCGAAAAGGCTTCACATGTTATATGATGCCAACTTTTTCGCATAGTAGTTTTGAAAATTGCTTTTATTATTCTGGATTGAAATGAAAAAGTACACCTCTGGCTCATGTACCTACTTTTTATTTGGCTCTGCTTTTATAGATCAATGTCTTACAATGTTTCCAGTTAGCCTAATCTGATTTCATTTATCAATTTCTTATGCTTTGTCTGATTATTATTTGGTTTCTTTTTCTATATGTCCTTGAAATATTCTTGGCTTTTATCTCATATACAAACATAATATTTTGGTTTTTACCGTTTATGTAATTCACCCAATTGTAGGTCTAGCCAATTGTAATCTACCCAGGATCGACTGGTAGGTCTGTTACACATTTAGTTGAAGCAAAGACACTTGTCTCACTATATTCAAACATGACTCCACCTAGTGTTGAAGGTCCAAGAAATGGAGGAGAATCACGCTTTCCTCATCCACCTCTGAATGAAAGGATTCTTTCATCTCTATCACATAGATCTATTGCTACACATCCTTGGGATGATCTTGAGATTGATAAATACTAAGAACCTTTTTTGCCTCATTGTTTGTTTTGTTGATAATGGCCATGATTTGGTGTCATTAGTAAATTTATGATGATCACTCTCGATATATCTCATTTATGTAACATTGAATTATAGGGGGTCCTTGTACACATAACAAAAATACATTGACTATACATTATATTGATCATCAGGAGGTGTCTTCAATACTTAACTAGTTTACAGAAAAGCTAGCACACCTATCCTTGCATGCAATTTGTTAGTAACTATTATTTGGCTGTGAAAAGAAATTTATCCATAAATGCCTTTATCTTGTGATTTATTGACTCTTTAACGGTGGAGCGATAGATTACACTATACTAATGTCGCTACTGCCCATGCAATGTAGTAATAATTAGTCTCCTAGATTTTTTATTTGGGTTGGTTGATATAAATGTGAAATTCAATGTCTCGCTATAGGATCTAGAGCTCCTTCGATGTTCAATTGTGTAAGTACCTAGTATCCCTCTTTGATTTTTATAGAATGTGTTCCTTACTTTGAAGGATAGGATAAAGCCTAAGGTGTGATCACATCAATCATGCTATTTTTTTTGGTTCCCTTTTTTACCTAGAGCTTGCTTCTAGGATTTAATGCCTCTATGCCTTTGAAAAGCATGATTGTCTCATGTCTGTCATATTCACACTCTCAAGCATGAGCAGGGAATATTTTTATAAACATGGTGGAACAAGTAATCAACTCCTTACTAAACCCATAGTGAAATGTTGTCTATATAGGAAAAACCCAGTGGGCAGCTTGAAAGGCATATAACATTAAAATAGTAGAAACATGTGATCACATCAATCATGTTTTTTTTTTTGGTTCCGTTTTTCAACTTGGGCTTGCTTCTAGGATCTAACGCCTCTGCGTCTTTGAAAATATGATTATCTACTATCTGTCATATTCACATTCTCAAGCATGAGCTGAGAATCTTTTTATAAACATGGTGGAACAAGTGATTGGCTCCTTACTAAACTTGTAGTAAAATGTTGTCTATATAGGAAAAATCCAGTGGGTGGCTTGAAAGGTATATCGCATTCAAATAGTAGAAACATGTTATCAATTTACCAAATTTGAATAAGCTCATATCTCTTATCCGATTTACCTATTTTAACATCTTTGTTTCGTCATTTCACCTATAATCATGCACTTGGCAGAGTTATTAACTATTATCTAATTTACCTATTTTAACATCTTTGTTTGGTGAGTTCACCTATAATCATGCACTTAGCAGAGTTTTTATCTACTTGTAACATGATATCAAATGTTGTTTTGTAGCTCATCCACAACCTCTTTTACTCCCAAGCACTTATTGAGGAGCCATTACTAACAGTGGTGCTGCTACAATTGTTGTTTTAGTGCTTACTTGATTGCAATTAGGGAAGCTTTTCTAAATCTTTCCTTTTTCTCGCAATAGGCTATCAATGTTTTATATTTTCATGTAGAAATTATAAAATGTATTAGATCTTCATCTTACACAGATAAAGGGTGGTTGGGAATTACATTGATTCGCCTCCTTGGATATGCAGCTTTTTTTTATTAAAATTGTATCTGAGATGAGCATTTTGATATCTCATTATTTTTCTACTCTTGGCAGTGTGCCCAAAAGTATGCCCTTCAAATCTCTATCCCTGATACTTTGTTTTTGTGCTTATTGTCACTGGCCTTTCCTCACAGAGCCCTTAGATTAACCCTTTGCATAGTGTTTCAACTTTTCATTGCTGAGCTTGATAGAATATGGTTTCTAATGTTTTAGACAATGAGCTTCTTATAGGTATGGATAATTATCTTTGTTATCTCATACATAATCAAGATTAGAAATTATATTTTATAAGGATTCGAAGGACTACAATCAAGCATGATCATACATGCTATTATCCAATCCATGATTTCCTTTCACTTATCTTTTTGGTTATTTTTATGTGTGCTTAATTTGCTCAATTTTTCACATCAAAATCCTTAAATTACCCTTGAAGGCCCGATTTTCTAGTCTTGCAAATGTTGTAAAAATTAGACTTCGTAGTTGGCAAGGGTAAAACTTTATACAATGTTTTGCATTATACATTTGCACCTACGGTACTGGAAAAAAAGGCTTCACAAGTTATATGATTTCAAATTTTTCTCATAGCAATTTTGTGAATGGTTTTTATTATTCTAGATTGAAATGAAATAGTAAACCTCTAGCTCATGTACCTGCTTTTTATTTGGCTCTGCTTTTACAGATCAATGTCTTACAATGTTTCCAGTTAGCCTGCTCTGTTTTCATTTATCAATTTATTATGCTTTGTCCAGTTATTGTTTGGTTTCTTTTTCTATACGTCCTTGAAATATTCTTGGATTTTTATCTCATATACAAACAAAAGTTTTTGGCTTTGATCATTTCTGTAATTCACCCAATTGCAGGTCGAGTCAACTGTAATCTACCAAGGATCAATTGGTAGCACTCTTACACATTTATTTGATGCGAGGACACTTGTTTCAATGTATTCAAACATGACTCCACCTAGTGTTGATGGTCCAACAAAGATACATGTTCCACTTAGTGCTAAAGGTCCGAGAAACAGAGGTGATCACACTTTCCTCATCCACCTCTGAATGAAGGGATTCTTTCATCTCTATCACATAGATCTGTTGTTGCACATCCTTGGCATGATCTTGAGATTGGTAAGTGTTAAGAACTTTTTTTGCCTCATTGTTTGTTTTGTTGATAATGGCCTCACTCTAGATATAGCTTATTTATGTAACATTTGACTATAGGGGGGTACTTGCACACATAACAAAAATACATTGATTATACATTATTTTGATCAGTAGGAGGTGTCTTCAATACTTAAGTGGTTTACAAAAAGCTAGCACACCTATCCTTGCATGTAATCTGTCAGTAACTATTATTTGGTTCTGAAAAGAAATTTATCCATAAATGCCTTTGTCTTGTGATTTATTGACTCTTTACTAGTGCAATGATATATTATACTATATTAATGTCTCTGCTCCCCATGCAATGTAGGAATAATAAGTCTCCTAGACTTTTCCTTTGGTTTTTATTTGTGTTGGTTGATATAAATGTTAAATTCAATGTCTGGCTATAGGACCTACAGCTCCTTCAGTGTTCAATTATCTAAGTACCTAGTATCCCTCTTTGATTTTTATAGAATGTGTTCCTTGCTTTGAAGGATAGGATAAAGCTAAGGTGTGATCACATCAATCATGCTAATTTTTTTTGGTTCCCCTTTTTAACTAGAGCTTGCTCCTAGGATCTAATGCCTCTGTACCTTTGAAAAACATGATTGTCTCATGTCTATCATATTCGTACTCTTTAGCATGAGCTGGGAATATTTTTATAATCATGGTAGAACAAGTAATCAAATCCTTACTAAACCCATAATAAAATGTTGTCTATATAGGAAAAACCCAGTGGGCAGCTTGAAAGGCATATCGCATTCAAATGGTAGAAACATCTGATCACATCAATCATGTTGTATTTTTTTTGGTTCTCTTTTTTAACTAGAGCTTGCTTCTAGGATCTAACGCCTCTGCGTCTTTGAAAATATGATTTTCTCCTATCTATCATATTCACACTCTCAAGCATGAGCTGGTAATGTTTTTATAAACATGGTGGAAAAAGTAATTGGCTCCTTACTAAACTCGTAGTAAAATGTTGTCTATCTAGGGAAAACCTAGTGGCCCGCTTGAAATAGAAAGATGTTATCAATTTACCACATTTGAATAAGCTCATATCTCTTATCTGATTTACCTATTTTAACATCTTTGTTTTGTCATTTCACCTATAAGCATGCACTTGGGAGAGTTACTAACTATTATCTGATTTACCTATTTTAACATCTTTGTTTGGTGAGTTAACCTATAATCATGCACTTGGCAGAGTTTTTATCTGCTTGTAAGACAATATAAAATGTTGTTTTGTAGCTCATCCACAACTTCTTTTACTTCAAAGTGCTTATTAAGGAGCCATTACTAACAATGATGCTGCTATAGTTGTTTTTTTAGTGCTTACTTGATTGCAATTAGGGAAGCTTGTCTAAATCTTTCATTGTTCTTGTAATAGGCTATCATTGTTTTATATTTTCATGTAGAAATGATAAAATTTATTAGATATTCATCTTACATAGATAAAAGGTGTTTGGGAATTACATTGATTGGCCTCCTTGGAAATGTAGCTTTTTTGTTATTAAGCTTCTATCTGGGATGAGCATTTTGTTATCTCATTATTTTTCTGCTCTTGATAGTGTGCCCAAAAGTATGTCCTATTGTTGTGCCCACCAACAAACCCCCTCCTTATTAAGCATTATTTCTAATATTAAATAATTGGGGACCCTCAGTAAAAAATCAAAAAATCAGTTAGTGTTACATTTTCTTTTTTACATGAAACTTACAAGATCATGGACTTAGGAAAATACCTTGAAAAAATCTAAAAAATCTAAGTTTCATAATGAAGAAAATTAAATTCACTCCTTAAAGCATATCGCATCTTGCAAAGGATGATAGGATACACCTTCTAATGAGTTAAAATGATAAAAGGTGAGATTGCAACGCGAAACCTCATCACATCGCATACACTGAAGAAACACTCACATTTGAAAAACTTTAAAAAATCGCCAATATGCTATATGTGATATTGCACATTGCAAAAATCACATGAATTACACAAGCATTATAATGATCTGCGATATTACGATATTGCGATGTTGTGATGCCGCGATATTGCGATATTGAGATGTTGTGATGCCACGATATTGCAATACTGTGACCTTGCGATAAAAAACAGCACGATGACATTGCGATATTGTGATATTACGATACTATGATCTGCGACATCACAAAGCAAAATTGCAGGACCCCTCCATCGCAGTTTCTTCTGGCTCATTATTCGAGAAAACTTTTTAGCCAAGAGTTGGTCATGTATTTTAATGCGAATTAATGAGTTATTGCTAGTTTTTAATGAAGTAGGGTGTTGTGTTTTTTGAATAAATAGCTCACATAAGGTGGCGTGTTTTGCACATCTTTGGCATTTAAAATTTTTCCTGTCATTAGTCTTTTATCATTACTTCCACCCCAATGTAAACTGCAGGAAAGAAGGACGAACCATTATACAGGGTACTATGCAGAAAACTACGAGAAGGGAAGGCAACGCTCCAATGTACATTTCGGAAGGCGCACTTAATCCACTCAAGGAGGAAAAAAAGCCGCGGAACTCTCCTGAGGCATCTATCACGGATTTCTCATATACAACCATGGTTGAATGGGTACTAAACGATGATGATACGAGAAACAGACAATTTAATTCTCAGGGTCAAGAGCTCACAGAATCACTATTTTTACAAACTTTGAGCTTTATACTGAATAAGGAAAAAGGTGCAAGAGGCAAAAAACTACATCAGGGAAGACCGGATCGAGAAATAGAGGCAGTTTCCGATGCATAATTAGTGCCTAGTGCTAATCGCACATCGCTAAGGAAAATTGTTCGAAAAGGAAGGTCCCTAGTTACTCAGTCACCTGTGAGCCCCGAAAATTGCAAGAAATTAGCGATAGAAGCAAACTGGAAACAGAAGACCGAAGGAGAAGCAGAAGCAGTCCAAGAATTAACCAAGTTGAAGTGGGATTTTTACCAGGCATATATGGTAATGACACATATTCATTGGATGATTCTCAAGCATATCATGAATTTTACTAAGAAGATAATGCCAACTCTTGCCGATTCTGTTTGCTTAACTCAAACAAAGGCAGAAGACAGTGAGCCGACTCCACTTAGGAAAATACTGAATGCTTGCGACATTAAGGAGTAGATTTAGAAATAGTTAGATAGTAGATTTAATTTTAGAAATAGTTTTGCTTAGAAAGAGGATGGTCATTTAAACCAAATCCTCAATTTCTGTAAATAAGTTATTTAGTTAGTAGTATTTAAAATCTTCTCATGCATTTAGAGAAGGGTCCAGAAATTTCTCAAAAACTTGTCCTCAGAACATGCACTTTTGCACCCTCAGAGGAGGTTTTGGTGAATGAATAGAAAAGCGTTTATTTGATATTTGCATTTGATATCTGCTACTGATGTTCCACTTATGTACTCTTAGTGGATGTTAAATCAAGGAGAGATAAATCAATTGTCGCTTGAAGCTCATAAGTAGGACTAGTTATAAATGGTACTTTTATCTCTTAACCATTTCTTCTTATGCGTTAAAGTGGCATTCAGTTTTCAGTTATTTATATATTACAGCATGGATGTCTGAGTTATCATTTGACACTTTTGTATGGTGATAACTATTTGTTTATGTTTAGTGTATGAATAGCTCATTTATGCGATAAGTTTTAACAACTGTTTCGTCTAATTTCTTATATGAAGTAGTTCATCTTTATGGAATTCCTTTCTTATGATAGTTGAATGATCTTTATTACCAGTTATTGTTTGAAATCTTTTTAGATCGCATAGAAGAAAGATCACACCCCGGGTTAGCATACATTTCGATGCTTTTCTATTTATTAGAATGCAATAGCATAGCATTAGATTAGATAGAAGTATTCCATTTAGAACAAAAATACCCATCTTTCTCAAACACACACACACACTAAATTGGGAAACTGGTCCCATATCCCCAGTCAGACCCACTATACCAAACGGATAAGGAGTTGCCAACCAAGGTCCGGACTGGGCGGGTATCCACTTGTTGTCAACCCAATTTTCGGGGCCTTCAACATATTTGTCACTAGAAAGAGAGCCTGAACTATGAATGGAAAGTAAATCGAAATTAAAATACCATTCTGAGAGTAAATCGCCCTCACCATCTCCTCTAACTTCTCCATTACACTTAAATCCAGAGTTAGAAGTCGCTAGAGCATCAGCCGCTGCTACAAATCCTGACATTTTAGAACAATCTGTTATTGAACCTCCTAAAGTCGAATCTCTGATTCATAAAATTCAGCGATTTTCCATTTCTCCTCAAAGATCTGATAAATCTCAGGGTAGCATGACTTCATAATATAACCCTGGTTATCCCTTGACCACACTAAAGAGTGAAAAGTTCAGTGTTCGGCCAACCGAACTACCTCTTCCCAAAAGGAAAAGAGGAAGTCACCTAAAGGGTCTGACAGCGAGACTCTTTCATCAACATCATCCATCTCAACTTCTCCACCGCAAAGTCAACCATCTACTCCACCACCCTAGACCATTATCAATCCACCTAGTGGAATCCCTACAACTCCTCCTCAATCATCTGCGATCATAATCACCTCATCTTCTCAACCACAGGGATCATTTTCTGTAAATCCCCCTATTAGCAGTTCAACAATGGACCAATCTCCATGGAATAGTCCTTGGGCAGTCTTAATTCCTATGCCCTTGAGTCAAATACCGGCCCATCCTGAGAAATGGCTGCCCAAGTTCAATCCTGGGGCAGGCATGCTATCAGAAGAGCACATAAAAAACTTTATGTTATACATCAACCTCAACGGGGTTACTAATGAAGATGTTGTTGTTCTATTGTTTCCTTATACCCTACAAGGAACGACCGGATCGTGGTATTTCTCATTACCCTATGGATCTATTACCAGTTGGGACATCTTCCAAAACCAATTTCTAACCAAGTTTGGTGACGACAGGTCTACAACAATGTTAATCAATGACCTATCAAACCTTACGGTAGAATCTAGAGAACCAATTAAACATTTCAATCTACGTTTCAATAAAATTCTAAACAAAATTCCTACTGCTTCCCAGCCTAGTGAGGAAGTGCGATGTGAATGGTATATCACTGCATTACCGTTGAACATAGCAATCTTCGTGGATAGAGCTAATAAACAACCCTTGCTGAAAACATGAAAGAAGCCATAGCAGTAGAGAAACGTATAATTGCCTTAGAGAAGAAATCCGCGATAGAAGAACGAAAGTCTAAGAAGGTCACCTTCAAAGAAGAGTCCAAGAAGAAACAAGCAAAAGATCCATTCGATTTGGAGGGATTGCAAAGAGTTCTTAAGACCATGTCCAATGAAATGGTCGACATAAAAAAGCAAGTAGCAGAAACTTCTTCATAAAGGCCCTACAGAGCTTCTAAAAGAGGACCATCAATGGATTCAAGGCCACCCAATTCTATAACAAGTGTTGAATCTGAGGAAGAGGAAGATGAAATTGCCATTGAAGGGAAAACTGATGATGAATAAGTTGTAGAATTACAAGGAATGTGGGATTTCATTCTCCCACAAGAGGAAGATCAAGAAGTATTCCCAGTTAACACACGAAGTAGAAATCAACTTGATCCTCCCCAAACTACCCCAAAACCAAAGAGTGCAAGCTCTGCAACAAAGGATAAAGTTACAACAAAGAAAATGACATCTAAAGCGACTCAAACTAGCCCACTCCAAACAGATCCACCTACTCCATCTAAAACACTGACCATTTTGGATGAAATGGAGTACAATATCATAGAAGATATGAAAAAGACTAGGGAAAATATCACTCTGTATGAATTGAGCAAGCTAAAGAATCAACAAAAGATAATGATGAAAGAATTACGTGCTGTGCCAGTTGCACCTTTGCCTGCCGCTGTAATTTCTCAAGCTTCTCAGAACATGGGAAGACCTCCAAGTAATACGAATAACAAGATTGATCCAAACAACATCACTTTAATTGGAGGTAGATCGAGATCTCATACTCCCCCTTTTCTCCTTATGAAATTTTTAACAAAAATGTACATAATTGTTTAGTGGATTTAGGTGCTTCATCGAATATTTTATTGAAGTCCATATGCACCAAATTAAATGTTCAACCACAGAAATCTGCTGTTCACATAGTTCAGCTAGATCGGTCGCAAGTCGAAGTCATCGGCGAACTAAATCAAGTAACCATAAGGCTATCATCCAACCCGAATGTATGTCAAGTGATTGACATTTTAGTCGTTGATATCCCTGAATTTTATGGCTTAATTATTAGCAGGGATTGGTCAGAAAAACTACATGGATACTTCGCAGCTGACTCTTCGCATATGTGGCTGCCTTGCAATGGTAAGCCAAATCAAATAAAAGTTGAATGAGAATTACATTAGAAGTACATAGTAACGGAGTTAGAAGGGGAAAATGAACCAGTAGCATATAACAGTAGCATAATTGGCAATTACTCAGTAGATTCTTTTCTCGGCAATTTTAATGCTCATACGTCCCCATATTTAGAACATTCCGTTTTGTCCCAAGTTGAAATTTTTTCTCAAACGGATAGTTCAAAATGTATCAAATTTTTAGATAAACCTGTAAATAAATCTTTGTTTTCTAAATTATTTTTTAATGGTTCTAAATCCAATGAAGGAGCAGGAGCAGGATGCATGCTAATTAGTCTAGAAGGAGACAAAATCATGCTAGCATGCAGGCTCGAATTCGATTGTACCAACAATACCGCAAAATATGAAGCTTTAGATCAAGGGTTGTACAAAGAAATCAGGCTAAACATAAAGTATCTCCAAGTCTTCGGAGACTTTAAAATTTTAGTGAGACGGGTACGAAATAATATACATTGACTGTCAGTTCATTTAAAACACTATCAATCTTTAGTTCAAGATCTGACTGAGCATTTTACATCATTCAATATTTCATCAATTCCCAGACTCCAGAATGCAAGTGCTGAACTTTTAGCTAATGTAGCTTCTAAGCTCATTCGTTTAGAATATTTTAGTACAGATAGATTCTCAATAGAATTAATCTTTAGACCTTCTATTCCTGACAACATCACAAATTGGAGAATCTTCAACGACGATCCTGATATCGTAAATTTCCTTACTTCAGAAGGATCCTACTCCAACCAAATAATCGATGAAGATCAACGTGATCGATAATTACAGCAAGATAGCACTCAGAATGCTATACCTAAATTAGTGGTCAAGTTAGAAGACCTATACGATTTGAAAGATCAATTTAAAAGGTCTACCAATTCGAAGCTCCAAAGTTCGACCTTGAATTACGAATTGGTAAACCTAGGAACCGATGCCAAACCCCAAAAGATAAATCCAGGCCTTGGCCTAGCCCCCGAAGAAAAGCTAGCATATATTCGTCTTTTGAGACAATACAAAAATGTTTTTGATTGGAATTATGATGAACTTAAAACATACGACACTTATATCATCCAACATACTATTCCGATGATCGATAACGAAAAACTTCTCCAACAAAAATTGAGAAAAATTCATCCCAACTTAGAAAATCAGATAAAAACCGAACTCAATAAGTTGTTGAAAGCGAAGATAATTTTTCCTGTCAGACATTCTAAATGGGTCTCCAATATGGTACCTGTTAGAAAGAAAAATGGAGATATTAGGATTTGCATTGATTTTCACAATCTCAACAAAGCCTGTCAAAAGGACAACTTTCCCTTACCACCTATGGAGCAGATATTGCAGGCAGTGGCAGGCTCAGAATTAATGTCTTTCTTGGATGTGATTTTCAGGATACAATCAAGTTCTAGTAAATCCTGATGATCAATTGAAGACCACATTCAGAACTGAATGGGGCACATATGCATATCGAAAGATGCCATTTGGTTTGATTAATGTTTAGTCAATAAGTCTGTAGTAATTTATTTGGATGATATAACCGTGTACTCTAAGAAATGAGGCAACCATCTCAAAGACTTGAAGCAAATCTTCCAACGACGTTTAAGGTACAGAATTTCACTTAACCCAAAGAAATATTTTTTCGCATTAAGTGAAGGGAAACTTCTAGGATTCATAGTGTCAAAATCTGGTATTCACACCGACTCTGATAGAATCAAAGAAATTTCTGAAATATCCGTACCTCATAACAAAAAATCCATGCAATCTTTCCTTGGTCAAATCAATTTTGTAAAGAGATTTGTTCCAGATTTTTCACGAATCTTATCTCCTTTACAAACTATGATAAAAAAGAACTCTATTTTCAAATGGGGCCAAGATGAATATGAAGCATTTAACCTGATCAAACAGGCTATTATTAATGCTCCATCTTTAGCAACTCCGAATTTTTCAGAGCCTTTTATTTTATACACATTTGCCTCAGATAAGTCATATGCTGCAATACTCACTCAAACGAATCAAGAAAAGGCAGAAGAACCAATTGCTTTTTTCAGTTCAAATTTGTAGGGTGCTGAATTAAATTACTCAGATGTGGAGAAACAAGCTTATGCTGTTTTCAAAGCGATCAAATATTTCAGACCTTTTCTACTCAAAACCCACACCAAACTTATAGTACCGTTTCCAGTGGTAAGGAATCTTCCAGTACAAAAGGATGTGGGTGAGAAGAGGGCCAATTGGGTATCTGCCTTATAAGAATATGACATAGAAATTAAACCAGCAAACATTGTAAGAGGTCAAGGCTTTTGCAGAATGCTGGCTAGAGCGTCGCAAATTTCTGAAATCCCATCTATAGAGGCACAAGTGTGCGAGGTAAGACTAAACGATGAGTAGTCATTATATGTTGATATCATTTATTACCTTAAGAATGGATATGCTCCTTCATACCTCGATTACACTAAGAAAAGAGATCTAAGATTAAAAGCCAAAAAATATCAGCTTATAAATGATATTATTTTTAGAATGAATTATGATTATGCTCTCCTTATATGTCTTGAGAAATCTGAAGCTGATAAATTTTTGCAGGAACTCCACGATGGGCCAACAGGCGGACACTACGCTGGAGATGCTACTGCACATAAAATCTTGCGTGCATGATATTAGTGGCCCACGTTATTCAAAGACTCGCACAATTATGTGAGGAAATGTCAAGTCTGCCAAACTACTGCTGGAAGACAGAAGAAGCCATCCTTACCACTACAACCAGTTAACATCGACCAACCTTTCAGTCAGTGGGGATTGGACATAATAGGTTAGATCGTTCCTTACTCTTCCAAGCAGCGTAGATATATCCTTATAGCAACAAATTATTTTACTAAGTGGGTAGAAGTAGTTCCACTCAAGATGGCTAATGATGAAAATATCATTGAGTTCATAGATCAATTTATAATAACCAAGTTTGGATTACCTTCCACTTTAATGTTTGATAATGCATCATACTTTTCTGGAAATGCAATGACTAAATTTGCGCTTAAAGGAGGATTCAAACTTAAATATTCGGCCAATTATTATCCACAGGGCAATGGATTAGCCGAGTCTACAAACAAAAACCTAATTGGGATTATCAAAACAATAGTAGACTAAAATCATAAAAATTGGCATAAATCCTTAATATACGCTTTATGGGTAGACTGAATAATGAGAAAAGATTTCGTGAGCACTTCTCCCTTTAATTTAGTTTATGGGAGAGAAGTAGTTCTTCCGACTCATTTAGAAATTCCTTCTTTGTCTCTAGTTCAATACATTGATGAAGTACCAACTTCCCCATTACACTTAGGGAAAAAGGAAATAATCAAATTAGAAGAACAACGAGAACAAGCTAAGAAAATGCATGCTCATTATCAGGCACTAGTAAAATCCTCTTCTGATTCAAATATAATAACCAGAAAAGATTTTCAGGTGGAAGATTTAGTTTTAAAATGGCACAAGGCACACGAAGAGAAGGGGAAAGATACAAAATTTCAAAGAAATGTGGCTTGGTACTTTTCAAATTGTAGAAGTCTTAGGTCCATCGACATTTGTCTTACAGGATTTAGTAGGTAAAAGATACTCTTTGCTTGTCAATGGAAAAATTCTTAAGAAATATTTTCCATAGAATATTATTCTTCTATTTCGTAGAGTAATAGTTTTTCTCTTTTTCATAATAAAACCAGTTGTGAATGGTTACGTTAGGAATTTACGAAAAATATACCAACTCTCTTTCAAATTTTGATTTTTCTCTTGTATAAATAACAAATCTTTTGGAAAATTGATCTTTATTATTTAAAGATACAATTAAAGACTCTAACATAGATATGACACTAATTTCAACTTCATAAAAGTTTGATGAAAATAACCTCTAGTGAAGAAATCGTTTTATATCAGTGCAACGAAAGGTATAAATAACAAAAGAAAGATTCTTTCTAGAATAGTTACTTCCAAAAACTCTATCATTGTCGTGCAGAGCTATGTAAAGAAGAAAATGAGTTCCTCCCTGCTAAGAAAATCACAACTTTCAGAGGAACAATCCAAGGATACACTTCATATTGAAGAATGAGAGGTCTCATCACGAGCCAACTTATCATAATCACAGATATTATAACTTGCTGACTTTGCCAAATACTGCATACCATAACAGGGCAATGACTCAATATTATTACAGTCAGGAGGCAAGGGGTCTCATCATGAGCCATCTTGTTCAGCAAAGTTATAAATCGAGTGAACGACTGTGTCATAAATTGGCCACCAAACCAAGACATTGTTCTTTAAGAATAAAAAAGAAAATCAAAGCAATAAGTGTAGATGTGGATTATTCTTTGAGAGTTGTAGGTGTCTTTAAGTAGGATACAGGATCATTGTTGGGTAAAAGGTAACATTGTCAAGGCTATGAACACCTGCTGGCAGCAGAGGCTCTACCTATGACAAATGAGTATATTTTAAAACTGGTTTATAGAGAAGACTTTGTTTTATCTTTACAGACCAAGTAATGACTGATGTAAACACAAGGACTAACTTGAGGCAACAAATAATCAAATTTGAAAATAGCTGAAGCAAAATGTCATTGATAGGTTAGAGCATAATGTACTTTATCTTTCCATAATAAAGTTTAATTTTTTGAAAAATTTGTTGTTTTGGAAGCTGAAAAGCTTCAATAGAAATACAGAGATAACTGGTTCTTCCAAGTGAATCGCCAATTGTTGTGGCCACCAACAACCCCCCTCCTTATTAAGTATTATTGCTAATACTAAATAAGTGGGGACCCTCAGTAAAAAATCAAAAAATCAGTTAGTGTTACATTTTTTTTTTTACATGAAACTTACAACATCATGGACATAGGAAAATACCTTGAAAAAATCTAAAAGACCTAAGTTTCATAATGAAGAAAATTAAATTCACTCCTTAAAGGATATTGCATCACGTAAAGGATGATAGGATACAACTTCTAATGAGTTAAATTGACAAAAGGCGAGATTGCAACGCGAAACCTCATCGCATCGCATACACTGAAGAAACACTCACATTTGAAAAGCTTTAAAAAATCGTCGATATGCGATATCGCATATCGCACATCACAAAATTCACATGAATTACACAAGGATTATAACCATCTGCGATATTACGATATTGCGATGTTGTGATGCCACGATATTGCGATATTGTGATGTTGCGATGCCATGATATTGCAATACTATGACATTGCGATAAAAAACAGCACGATGACATTGTGATATTGTGATATTGCGATAGTGCAATCTATGGCATCGTAAAGCAAAATCACGGGACCCCTCAATCGTAGTTTGTTTTGGCTCATTATTTGAGAAAAAGTTTTAGCCAAGAGTTGGTCATGTATTTTAATGAGAATTAATGAGTTATTGCCAGATGTTAATGAAGTAGGGTGTTGTGTTTTTCGAAGAAATAGCTCACGTAAGGTGGCATGTTTTTCATATCTTCGGCATTTAAAAATTTTCTTGTCATTAGTCTGTTATCATTACTTCCACCTCAATGTAAACTGCAGGAAATAAGGATGAAGTGTTATACAGGGTACTATGTAGAAAACTATGAGGAGGGAAGGCAGCACTCCAATGTACATTTCAGAAGGCACACTTAATCCACTCAAGGAAGCAAAAGAGCCGTGAAACTCTCCTGAGGCATCTATCACGGATTTCTCATATATAGCCTTGGTTAAATGGAAACTGAACGATGTTGATACGAGAAAAATACAGTTTAATTCTCAGGCTCAAGAGCTCACGGAATAACTATTTTTACAAACTTTGAGCTTTATACCGAAAGAGAGAAAAAGGGGGAAGAGGCAAAAAACCGCATCAGGGAAGCCCAGATTGAGAAACAAAGGCAATTTTCGATGCATGATTAGCGCTTAGCGCTAATCGCACATCACTAAGGAAAATTGTTCGAAAAGGAAGGTCCCTAGTTACTGAGTCACCTGCGAGCCCCGAAAATTGCAAGAAATCAGCGATAGAAGCAAACTGGAAATAGAAGACCGAAGGAAAAGCAGAAGCAGTCCAAGAGTTAACCAAGTTGAAGTGGGATTTTTACCAGGCATGCATGGTAATGATACATATTCATTGGATGATTCTCAAGCATATCATCAATTTTACTGAGAAGATAATTCCATCTCTTGACGATTCTAATTACTTAACTCAAACAAAGGCGAAAGGCAGTCAACTGACTCCACTCAGGAAAATACTGAATGCTTGTGACATTAAGCAGTGGATTTAGAAATAGTTAGATAGTAGATTTAATTTTAGAAATAGTTTTTCGTAGAAAGAGGATGTTCATTTAAACCGAATCCTCAATTTCTGTAAATAAGTTATTTAGTTAGTGGTATTTAAACCCTTCTCATGTATTTAGAGAAGGGTCCAGAAATTTATCAAAAACATGTCCTAAGAACATGCACTTTTGCACCCTCAGAGGAGGTTTTGGTGAATGAATGGAACTGGTTTATTTGATATTTGCATTTGATATCTGCTACTGATGTTCCACTTCTGTACTCTTAGTGGATGTTAAATCAAGGAGAGATAAATCAATTGTCACTTGAAGCTCATAAGTAGGACTAGTTATAAATGGTACTTTTATCCCTTAATTTCTGCTTATGTGTCAAAGTGATATTTAGTTTTCAATTATTTATATATGATAGCATGGATGTCTGAGTTATCATTTGGCACTTTTGCACGGTGATAACTATTTGTATATGTTTAGTGTATGAATAGCTCATTTATGTGATAAGTTTTAACAACTGTTTCATCTAACTTCTTATACGAAGTAGTTCATATTTATGGAATACCTTTCTTGTGATAGTTGAATGATCTTTATTACCAGTTATTGTTTGAAATCTTTCTAGACCACATAGAAGAATGATCACACCCCAGGTTAGCATGAATTTCGATGTTTTTCTGTTTATTAGAATACAATAGCATAACATTAGATTAGATAGAAGTATTCCATTTAGAACAGAAACACGTATCTTTCTCACACACACACACTGAGTTTGGAAACTGGTCCCATATCCCCAGTCAGACCCGCTATACCAAACGGATAAGGAGCTGCCAACCAAGGTCCAGACCGGGTGGGTATCCGCGTTGTTGTCGACCCAAATTTCGGGGCCTTCAACACCTTCATATCTCTATTCCTGATACTTTTCTTTTTTGCTTATTGTCACTGGGCTTTCCTCATAGAGCCCTTAGATTAACCCTTTGCACAATGTTTCAACTTTTCATTGCTAAGCTTGATAGAATATGGTTTTTGATGTTCTAGACAATGAGCTTCTTATAGGTATGGATAATTATCTCTGTTATCTCATACATAATTGAGATTAGAAATTATATTTTATAAGGATTCCAACGACTACAATCAAGCATGATCATACATGCTATTTTCCAAACCATGATTTCATTTCACTTATCATTTTTTGTTCTTTTTTTGTGTGATTAATTTGCTCAATTTTTCACATCAAAATCCTTAAATTACCCTTGAAGGCCTGATTTTCTAGTCTTGCCAATGCTGTAAAAATTAGACTTCGCAGTTGGCAGTGGTAAAAATTTATACAATGTTTTGCATTATACATTTGCACCTGTGGTACTGCTAAAAAAGGCTTCACAAGTTATATGATGCCAACTTTTTATCATAACAGTTTTGTGAATGGTTTTTATTATTCTAGACTGAAATGAAAAAGTAAACCTCTGGCTCATGTACCTATTTCTTATTTGGCTCCGATTTTACAGATCAATGTCTTACAATGTTTTTGGTTAGCCTGCTATGTTTTCATTTATCAAGTTATTATGCTTTGTCCGGTTATTATTTGGTTTCTTTTTCTATATGTCCTTGAAATATTCTTGGATTTTTATCTCATATAGAAACAAAAGTTTTTGGTTTTGATCGTTTATGTAATTCACCCAATTGCAGGTCCAGTCAACTGTAATCTGCCAAGGATCAACTGGTAGGCATGTTACACATTTAGTTGAAGTGAAGACACTTCTTTCATTGTATTCATACATGACTCCACCTAGTGTTGATGGTCCAGCAAAGATACATGTTCCACCTAGTGCTGTAGGTCCAAAAAACAGAGGAGATCACACTTTCCTCACCCGTCTCTGAATGAAAGGATTCTTTCATCTCTATCACATAGATCTATTGTTTCACATCCTTGGCATGATCTTGAGATTGGTAAGTGCTAAGAATCTTTTCTGCCTCATTGTTTGTTTTGTTGATAATGGCCATGACCTGGTGTCGTTTGTAACTTTATGATGATCACTCTGGATATAACTTATTTATGTAACATTCAACTATAGGGGGTACTTGCACACATAACAAAAATACATTGATTATACATTATATTGATAATCAGGAGGTGTCTTCAATACTTAAGTGGTTTACAAAAAGCTAGCACACCTATTCTTGCATGTAATCTATCAGTAACTATTATTTGGTTCTGAAAGGAAATTTATCCATAAATGACTTTGTCTTGTGATTTATTGACTCTTTACCGGTGCAACGATAGATTATACTATATTAATGTCTCTGCTTCCCATGAAATGTAGTAATAATTAGTCTCCTAGATTTTTTCTTTGGTTTTTATTTGGGTTGGTTGATATAAATGTGAAATTCAATGTTTGGCTACAAGACCTAGAGCTCCTTTGGTGTTCAATTATGTAAGTACCTACTATCCCTCTTTGATTTTTATAGAATGTGTTCCTTGCTTTGAAGGATAGGATAAAGCCTAAGGTGTGATCACATCAATCATGCTATTTTTTTTTGGTTCCAATTTTTAACTACAACTTGCTCCTAGGATCTAATGCCTTTGTGCCTTTGAAAAACATGATAGTCTCTTGTCTGTCGTATTCGCAGTCTTTAGCATGAGCTAGGAATATTTTTATAATCATGGTGGAACAAGTCATCAAATCCTTACTAAACCCATAGTAAAATGTTTTCTATATAGGAAAAACCTAGTGGGTAGCTTGAAAGGCATATCACATTCAAATGGTAGAAACATCTGGTTAAATCAATCATGTTGTTTTTTTTCTGGTTCCCTTTTTCAACTAGAGCTTGCTTCTAGGATCTAACGCCTCTGTGTCTTTGAAAATTTGATTTTCTCCTATCTATCATACTCACACTCTCAACCATGAGCTGGGAATGTTTTTATAAACATGGTGGAACAAGTAATTGGCTCCTTACTAAACTCGTAGTAAAATGTTGTCTATATAGGGAAAACCCAGTCGCCCACTTGAAAGGCATATCGCATTTAAATAGTAGAAAGATGTTATCAATTTACCACATTTGAATAAGCTCATATCTCTTATCCGATTTACCTATTTTAACATCTTTGTTTTGTCATTTCACCTATAAGCATGTACTTGGTAGAGTTAGTAACTATTATCCGATTTGCCTATTTAACATCTTTGTTTTGTCAGTTCACCTATAATCATGCACTTGGTAGAGTTTTTATCTACTTGTAAGATGATATAAAATGTTGTTTTGTAGCTCATCCACAACTTCTTTTACTCCAAAGTGCTTATTGAGGAGCCATTACTAACAGTGATACTGCTACAGTTGTTGTTTTAGTGCTTACTTGATTGCAATTAGGGAAGCTTGCCTAAATCTTTCCTTGTTATCGCAATAGGCTATCATTGTTTTATATTGTCATATAGAAATTATAAAATTTATTAGATCTTGATCTTACATAGATAAAAGGTGGTTGGGCATTACATTGATTGGCCGGCTTGGATATGCAACTTTTTTGTTATTAAAATTGTATATGGGATGGGCACTTTGTTATCTCATTATTTTTCTACTCTTGATAGTGTGCCCAAAAGTATTCCTTTCATATCTCTATTTCTGATACTTTGTTTTTGTGCTAATTGTCACTGGCCTCTCCTCATAGAGCCCTTAGATTAACCCTTTGTACAATGTTTCAACTTTTCATTGCTAAGCTTGATAGGATATGGTTTGTGTTGTTCTAGACAATGAGCTTCTTATAGGTATGGATAATTATCTTTGTTATCTCATTCATAATCGAAATTAGAAATTATATTTATAAGGATTCCAAGCACTACAATGAGGCATGATCATACATGCTATTATCCAATCCATGATTTCATTTCACTTATCATTTTTTGTTATTTTTCGATACACAGGTTGTGGAAATTGGGAAGGGGAGTAAGGTGAAATATGAGCTGGAAAAAAAAAGTGGTCTGATCAAGGTAAGCTTTATTTATTTTGAGCCTTTGAAATAAGTGTTGTTTTTGTAAGTAGTTTTATTGGGTACCATATTTTAGGTTAATATTTAATTACATTTTTATTCTGTAATGTATAAATGTAGGTAGATCAAATTTTGTACTCATTAGTTTATTGCCATGTGCAGTAGAGAGTTCTGGAATCTTGAATTGTCAAAGGGAGAACTTAGAAGTTGGAAATTAAATGACCATTTCCAATCCGAAAGACGATGTGAAAACAAGGTTTTCCACAAACCAATTAACTCTTTTAGAAAAATTCAACAACTCCAATTTAATAATCATATCGGCCCCTCTTTGTACCTTTTGGGACAATTTCTAGTTACAATGTTGATTTTGATTATTGTGATACACTCGATTTGGTTATTGTCTAATTATAACTTTGGCTCTGATTATTGTGATGTGCATCTTATTGCAGGTTTTTATTTTTATTTTTATGATGTACAACTTAGTGTAGGGAGCTATTATACTCATTTCTTATATGAGTTTTACAATATAGTAATTATAAATCTTTAAATTTTATATTTAAATTTAAATTAATAAGTATATAATTATCAAATCCTCATTTAGGGAAAATCCCATATGATTATTGAGTATTAATGTTGATTGAGATTCTACAAGTTTTAGTCAAAGATTTTGTTCACTCTTCTAATAAGAGTTTTCAAACACTTCCCATCCCATTGCAGAGAAAAATAGGTGATGTACTTTCCTTTTAAAAGGGTTTGAAACTTACATAGTATTTTCAGTAGTATTCATGATATTTTTGGGCTTTGATTGGGAACAAATAGTGCTACCAACCAAAAATAGAAATGGTATCATCATTAAAATTTATGCTTATATTAAAGAGTATATTGGTTTTGTTTTTGATCCATTTTTATATTGAGAGTTTAATAAGTTTGCAGAGTCTTATTTTTATTTAAATTACTAATTACTATAAAGATGGTAGGGGTTTTTATTATAAAAAAAAAATAGAATGACGCTACTATTGCATTTGCAGGTGCTCCCGGGAATCATGCGAGGCAAGGCAAGTGATAATGAAGAAATACTAAGAGTTCACACATTTCTATTTTAGGTATGCACTACATTTACTTTATTTTATTTCAGTAAGTGGCTCTCTTGGAAATGGTTGAGCAACGGTATAAAACTTGCCTGATAGGAATTTATTATTTTATTCTTAACAGGAAGAAGGATGGGTGGTTTGGTGTGTTGAAAATAATACTGAGAGGGGGGGGGGGGGGAATCAGTATTATCTAGTCCTTTTAACA
>APFE031007353.1:7460-18248 GCA_000404065.3 Pinus taeda
CACACTTATTTGATGAGCCCCCTCACTTCTATAAATATACAGAGGCTGATGAAACCTTGGGGTCAATTTTGAAACATCAGCTGCCTCCTCCAGACACATGGCAGGAATTAATAGGATTGCTTTTGAATCAAAGTTAAGTAATCACATCTTTCTCTTCAGCAAAAGGTTTGTATTACATACATAGCTGGACAAAGATACATCAGCAGGCATGAAAACACTGAGCCAACTCAGCATAGGTACTCGGGCGCAACAACAGCATCAGCAGGCACAGGTGGCAGGGCCAAGAAGACACAGAAAAGTAACAGCTGCACTGCACATCATTTAGCAGTTATGATAAAGCCGCTCAACCGACTCCGTAAACCCCAAAGGTCAAAAATTACTCTGACGAGAGTTAAGAGCTTTTACAACTCATTTAAGACTGTAATTACTTCTCATCTACAAGCCATGTACGAGTGTAAGAAGATATTTTCTTCTCAGATGACTTAATGCCTGAGATATTTTTGTATTAGACATCTATATATTCCCCCTCGCATTTGTTAGCAGGGGTTGGACTCCGAATGTAAGAAATCTCTTGATATCTCTTCTGTTACTCTGATATTGCAAATTCTCAGACAGCTAATACAAACAATGATGGGATTTCTCCAAGCATTGTGTCTCTTGATCTCTTGATGGTGTATGGCTCAAAGTTGCAGGATTCCTGTGTATTCCATGGCTCAATAAGTTTTCTCGTTACTCTCTATTACATATGTGTTTGTTATACTTTCATATATCGTTCATACTCTCCATGTATTCAATATCTAAATGGCCAGGAAAAAGAATAGTCCCAGGATTTAATCTTTGATTACCCTGAGCTCAATCCTAGCTATTTCGTATGTTTTCCTCAGTTAAGGTATTTAAAGAGTAATTCTTCAGTGCTACCTTTAATACTATATCATTACAGTGCTCTATTATTTCAGGAATTCAAGTAATTTCTCCTAAATAATAGACCTCCTTTCACACTACCCAGCTTAGTAAAGAATCCTTAATTGCTCTTTGCTAGTTGTTTTCCATTCCACTCTCACAATTTATAGTTTGTTTTATGAAATACAAACAGGCCTTGTAATTCCAGCTGCACTCAAGCCAGGATCTCAAGGAAACAACAGCCAAAGACCCCATTGCCCAATGGATTAGTTTCACCTGCAGAAAGACTCTAAAACTATCAGAAGCATCCTCCCAACCAAACATGAAAAAACAATCAAACATTCACTTCATAACTAGCCTAAAACTTCATTAAAACAGTGACAAACCTTACAGAGAGAGCCCTCTCTGATTACAGCTGGGCTAGAAGCTGTAGTCCAAAGATTGGTTAGTGGTTACCCCGGCCGTATTCCCTTGGGAGTCATAGGGAACAACCTGGGTGATAACAGGTAATATGGAGTGGAACTATCGTGACGTAGGCCAAACTGATCTGTAAGTTTAGTCATCATGATGTTTTGAAAATGACTACCATGGTCAGTGATAATCGCTTGGGGAACACCAAACCTAGCAATTATATGGTTGAAAACGAAAATCGCAGTAGTTTTGCTGTCTGCCGAAAATGTAGGCATTGCCTCGCCCCACTTGGTAAAATAATCTACTGCAAGGATGATATACGCATGCCCCCCGGCCGAGTGTGGGTTACATGTAATAAAATCGATACCACATTTTGCGAATAGACCAACGACAATGATAGGGTGGAGAGGAGTAGGTGGAGCGCGCATCTTACGATCAAAAATTTGGCAATTGTGGCATTTTTGGACTGTAGTAATACAATATTTGAATAACGACAGCCAGAAATAGCCAGCACGCAAAATCTTTTGGGTTGTGGCATACCCAGACATATGACCGCCACACGCTCTAGAGTGATATTCATTAAGAACCTTTTCAGCCTCGTCATGAGTAAGACAATGGCAGAAAACAGAATCCACCCTATGACGATAAAGAGTATCTCCAATAACAGTGTAAGGTTGGGACTGGACTCGTATTTTCCCGCGCTAAGATCATGAAATTTCTGGCCGAAAAGATTGGGTTTGGAGATAGACAATGATATCTCCATACCATGGATCAACAGTGCTGATAAGGAACAAGGATTCATCTACAATGGGTTCTTCCGCCACATGTTCGGTATCAGCACAAGGGAAGTCACACATTAATTCCACAAAAACCAAAGACTTCTTTGACTTCGCCTTCTCAAATTCCAAGTCAAATTCCTGTAGGATGACAATCCATTTGGAATACTTGCCCCCTAGCAATTGTTTAGTAAAAATGTATTGCATAGGGTTACAGTCAGAAATGACCGTGGTTTTGCGTAACAAAATGTAATGACGAAATCGTTGAATAGCTTGGACTGCAGCTAAGGCCAGTTTCTCCACATGTGGATATTTTAACTCAGTTGGAGTTAGAGTCTGACTAAGATAATAGATCACATGTTCACTTTCGAATTCATCCTGTTGAACTAAAACCATCCTAATGGTGGAATGGGAAGTAGCGAGGTACAAGAAGTAATCCTGGTTGTAGTTGGGAGGATGCAATAATGGTGCATGGGTCAACGCATGTTTAAGTGCATCGAAATATTTGTTAGCTATCTCGTCCCAAAAGAACGGAGTGTTCTGTTTTAACCACCCAGTGAAACCTTTTGTAATCTCGGCATAGTTAGGAATGAAACGACGTAAAAAGTTTGCTTTCCCTTGCAAACTTTTGAGTAGGCGAAGAGTCGAAGGAGGTGGTAACTTGACGATGGCTTCGACCTTCGAAGGATCGACACAAATGCCGGCTTTGGATACAAAAAATCCCAGTAAAATGACCCGTTTCTATACAGAAAACAAACTTGTGTGAATTCAGCCTAATCCGATAATGCCTACATCTCATGAAAATTGCTCGTAAATGAGTGAGATGGTCGGCTCTGCGTAAAGAATGCGTGGGTAAATCATCGAGATAAGGCTGCACAATGTGCTTGATGTCATGAAACGCATAAGACATTTCCCTTTGAAATGTTGCTCCGGTGTTTTGCAATCCAAAAGGTAACTTTCAATAAGCAAATGTCCCCCATGGACAGATGAATGTCGTTTTTGGTTGATCGGTAGGTAGAATGTTAATTTGATTGTAACCGGAAAAGCCATCCATAAAGGAGAAAATTTCACTGCTAGCACAATCATCGATAATTTGATCAATATAGGGTGTGGGATAATTGTCCTTGGGACAAGCACGATTAATATCCCTATAGTCAATACATATACTTATTGTCCCTTGTTTTTTATTAACTAGAACAATATTCAATACGCAATTCATCAAAGGAATTGGATAAATGAAACCTGCTTTAAGTAATTTCTCAACTTCTGCTTTGATGGCAGCAGCATTTTGTGGGTGTATCTGATGCAAACGTTGCCGGATGGGTTTAGCATCCGGGTAGGTTTTGATCTCATGAACAACGATTGAAGGATCAATTCTTGACATTTCCTCATAGGACCAGGCAAACATGTCACAGAATTCTTGAAATAGGGCTTTATATGTTTTAACTTCAGTGTCTATACAAGAAGCACCTATGTGAATGTTTTCAACAACCCCAGGTTTGACTGAAATGTCGATAGGAACCGTTTGAGAAATATTGGCTAAATTTTGTTCAAAATCAGGATGTTTCAATGGATTCTGCAGTTCTTTGACATATTCAGTGGTAAAAATAGATGAAAAATCATTTTCAAAATGATCAATCGTGGGTAAAAATGAAGACAGATGATGAAGATCTTCCCATGGTAACGCATCAACAGACAACAGTTCCCTAATTTGTTCATTGGTGTGAACGGTTTCTGAAAAGGTTGTTGAAACTGAGGTTGAGATTGAAAGTGATTTTCCATGGATCTCATTCACTAGATCAAGGTTGGTTGAACTTGAGTCGGAAAATGACTATACAACCTAATAAGCAACTTCAAAGGGACTCAAAGGCATGGTATCACCCAGAGAGTCCGCCTCAAAATTGAATGGAATGATCCAAGGATTGTCAAGAACAATGGATTCTGACGAAATCATATGAATAGTCACGAAAGGATAAGGTACATTGGGAGGAGGAAATGAAAAATTTCCAAGTAAACCCGAATCTTTAACTAATCCTACCCCAACATCCTTATAAGGGATAGCAGTTTTACCAACATGTTGAATACTCTTAGCAGAGGATGGGTTAGACGAAAAGTAAGTTAACTGATCTATTGTAACGATCTTTCCATTGTGTGGAAACTTAATAAGCCGAAAGACCGATGAAACAACAACAGTCATGGCGTAAGACTAGCCACGACCCAAAAGAAGGTTGTAATCCAGCGGGGCATCAACCACCTCCACATCTAGACTAACAGTTTTTCCTTCAACCCGTATAGGTAAGTCCTGCAAGATGCCACAAGGTTGAAACCCTCAGCCATCAAAGGCCTTCAAAATTGTCGGGGATTGATTAAGTGTAGGAGAACCAAGGGTTTTCCAACACTGTATCGACATAATACACGTGGAAGCTCCCTCATCAATCACAGTCCTAAAGCAAGGCTTGCTTTTGACTAACAATGGAATCTGGAAAGCCATTTGATGAGGTAAACATGGTGTACTATTTTCTAAATCGAAGACTATGAGGTTTGAGTCCTGAAGATCAACAGCTCCTATAGCCGACAATAGCATTTTACGCTGTGTTGGACAATATTGTAGCACCTCCAAAGCCGAGATTGCTGAAGGGGAAACAACTAAATCTTCAACAATGTTATAGTTCTAAGCAGCTCTCACATGTGGATTGAAAGTTGACTTTCGAAGTATACCCTTAGCGGGCGGTTTGATTACTAAGTTGGGATTTGGTTTCTCGATTCGTAGCGGATCGGAACCAAACGGAGCTGAGGTTGATGGATTGGAATTAGAAGATTCCACTTCCTTACTGCCAATAGGACTCTTACTTCCATAATCTTGCGATCGTGTCACAATCGTTACATATGACATCATCATTATGGGCTCTTCCGAGGCACTAGAGGAAGAACCTATCATCTTACTGTCTTGACTTGGAAAAGGATCCTTCAAAACAGCAGCTGTTTGTGAACCTTTGATGATTTTCGCAACCTCAGCACGATGTGGACAATCCCTTGTAAAATGCTCCTCATCGCAGATGAGACAAGGATAGTGAGGTTTACGTTTCTTGTCAGTAGATTCAGGTTTATCAGGTTTCTCCTTAGAGTTTTGTTTATTCTTCTTCTTGCCTTTCTTCTTACCGTTAGATTTTGATTTGGTCGTAGATGATTCTATGACATGAACATCGGCAGAAATTTCAGGTGAAGACTCTCCCTTCGAGGAATCTGGTAAAGTTATAATAGGAGAAGAATTCTTGGAGGATTTCTTCTTACTCTTGGTATTAACAGTACCAATCATACCGTCAGCGGCATGAGACCCTGAGGGAGGTGCAGCTATTTGATTTTGTTTCGGAAGGTCGAGGATTTTCTCGTGTAACGTACCTAACTACGTATAAACTAAGTCAAGGTAGTGAGCTTGAGAAATTACTTGCTCTTTGGTAACTACTCCTACCTTGGCTACATCTTCAGTTATTTTAGGTAATAACGATTTTACGAACCATTCTGCTAAAATTTGGTCTGGGATAAAAACTTTCACTAAACGACGTCGACGTAGCCATTCATGAATATGGTCTGAAATATATGTGGATGTCAACTATTTTAATGAAGTTAATAATTTCGTTCCATTTTCATATCGGACTGGCAGCTGAAAATGAGTAAGGAAGGAAGTGGCTAACTCACTAAGATTGTAAAAAGAGCCTCGTGGCAACTCAATGTACCACTTGGCTGCAAGGCCAATCAAAGTGCATTGAAAAAGATGAAGATGAATTGAATCATCTATAATGGAATTCGATGCACACCAAAGATGATAAGTCGTCACATGATTAGACAGATCTTCTCCTGACTTCCCCTCAAACTTTGGTATATCACTGGGCAACTTATTTGGCATTGGCGACCAAAACGGAAGATAATTAATGGGATTATTTGTAAGGTGCAACAAGTCAGGAAAATCAGAAGTTGCTATAAATGGTAATTGATGGTTCGGATCTCGAAAACTTGGGGTCATAAGACCAGCCCCAGGAGGAGGATATCGAGGATAACTTGGTATCGGATTTGCATTTGGGATATTATATCCTCCTGGAAAACTAGGATTAACTGGACCATACTGGGGTTGTTGAGGTTGTTGATACATATACCCAGGGTAGGGTTGATACTGATAAGTCGGGTTCTGCACAACAGGGCCGAATTGGTACTGCCCCTGGTACAGTTGATAAGTAAATTGGGGTTGACTTGTGATAATTGTACTAGGCCCAGGTTGTCCTACAGGCATCGAAACCGGAGTTTGGATTGTAGGTCTGGACTGAGGTAAAGAGGCCTGAGGAGTTGATACAGGAGTAGTAGAAATTGGAGCTGCTGATACTCCAAAAATAGGTGGAGTGGATTGAACAGAGGCCGTAGTAGTTGCAGCAGACATTTGGAACAGAGTTCGAGGTGAACTAGGTCCAGACTAATGAGCTACCCAAGGTGTAGAATTTTGAGTAGTAGGCTGGATAGGTTGTTGGGGTGAACCAAAAATAAAAGACTGCCCAGATTGAGATGACAACTGCACACTGGGTTGCGGAGTCTGATGATCCCACACTATGTTCATTCCTGGGTATGGACCCATAACAGGTTGAGCATATTGAGGACCAAAACTAGGTTGAGTGTAAGATTGATAATTATACAATACATTTCCCGATCCTTGAACAAATGATTGACCTGAAGGTGGTTGAAAACCTTGAGGTTGGTATTGACCTTGAGGTTGGTATTGACCTTAAGGTTGGTACTGACCTTGCGGTTGGTACTGACCTTGAGGTTGGTACTGACCTTGAGGCACATATTGATACTGGGGTTGACCTTGAGGTACATATTGGTACTGGGATTGACCTTGAGGAAAATACTATCATGTAGGGATATACTGTCCTTGAGGTTGCCCCCCAAGCGGTAATGGACTACCTTGAGGTTGCCCCCCAGGTGGTATTTGAGTACCTTGCGGTTGCCTCCCAGACGGTATTGAACTACCTTGAGGTTGCGGATTAGGAGTAGTACCAGACATCATAAGAATCTCTTCAACACTTAACAGTTTAGTTCCGTTATTACTAGGAGATACTACATATTCGATGGGTTGAGGAGATGATCCTAAAAACGTACTAGATAAAGACTAATACCCAAGAGGAACAGAAGGACCTCCATGCAAAAAAGTTTCTGGCGTCTAAGAAAACAAGGATAATTGTCTTGACATATTCAAAGGAGGATAATAACCTCTGCGTGTTGGATGGAAAGGAAATCGAGGTGGTGAAGACGCGAGACCTAGATTTTCTAAGAAATTGGTCAGAAAAATATACCAAGTGTCACCTCTAATGGGACTGTAGAAAATGGATTCACGCTCCCTAAGTTCGATAGTTGGTTGATTTTCAGGGATGCTTATACCTTCGTTCGGACTCGAACTTACAATTTCTTTGATGGAAATGAGTCCAGAAGGAAGATTCTTGGTAATGATATTTTCTACCCTGGGTGAACTAGGACCACTAGAAAGAAGAGAAGCAAATTCTGAAGATGGAGTAGCAGCAGGTTCAGTCTTAGGTTCAGAGATTTCAGGTTCTTTGGATAATGAGCTAGTAGGAGTGATACTACCAATAACCTCGAAAAATGAAATCGGTTCAGAAATCTGTTATGTTGCTTGAACTAGGTGATCAGGATGTATGATTAACAAAGACTCTCCGACCTTCGGTGACCCAACCCTACTTTCACTAGGTGTGACAAGAGATCGCAGCCCTTCAAGTTGACTTGGTGTAAATTCGGGAGGTTTCCCCCGCAGTTGACGGGATTGTCTCGGTAATTCAGCCACAATTAATTATTTAATTACTTCACACGAAAATAAAGAAAATCTCAAGAAAACCACCTAAAGTCTCTAAAGAACCAAAAAATTTGAAGCACATGCCTAATAAATCTAGGAGATCAAACCAGACACAAACAGTATCTTTCCGGATCGAAAACACTAGTTGGTGATGAAATCCAATGTCGCAGAATTCAATACAGAAATGGCGGTTGGAACAGTTACCCCGACAACCTGCTTAATGAAACAGCCTGGCACAAGTTTCTCGACTATAACCATCTCGAGTGAAGATAACCCCCCAGAGAGTCCAAGTGAGTCTAGTCGATGTCTGCTCCAGGTAGAGTGGGATCTTTTCTCCACCGTCACCTAAGAAAAAATCATAAAGATTATGGCCACTAAGGTCACCAACAGAAACAAATATACCTGGGGGAACAATCTATGATCCGATACGCACGCAAGGGCAGAGTAACAAGCTCAATCCCCTTGAAGGCTCCTTGACATAATCCAAGGTTTACCAACAAGTGACCCCAGGATCCTCGACAATGGTCAATCTGAGGTTTACCGTTTTTAATAAGTGAATATCTTTTATCGTTCCCAATGAGGAAGGATTGATTTCCACACTGGTTCGGATATGATCTCATGCTTCTTCTTTAGGAGGAGCTTTCCCAGAGCATAGATGTAACAATTGGAATTTCTCCCTACCGCAAGATCGACTACTTGTTTGTTTAAACTATCATGGAGAGTTAATTACTCCCTACTCCAAGATACTAGCCTAAGCTATGTTGGTGAAAAGAGCCCTAGAAAATAAAAAGATTGCTAGATAGATTTTAATTAAGCGTTAATTTCATTGCTTGTTTCTTAAGTCAATGGGTGCGGAGATGAAACCTTATGGTGTGAAAACTCGACTCCAAAACACTAAAAATGCACCTAAGATGATAACAATTCCTTTTCCTTTTCAATGAATTTCTAGCTAAGGAAGAGTTGAAAATGCAAGGGTTTGAAAATCAAATCTTTCTCTTAACATACAACTTTAAAGGAAAACTTTTTTGTCTTTTTCAAAGAACTTTAAAACGAGACTACTAATCACACACACAGAAAATCCCTTTGCTTTTCAACAATCAACAACTACAAGAATAAACAATTCTTTTAAGAGAGCTTTTAAGATTTCTAGAAAAACTCTAAAAAACTATTGACAACAAATTTTTCAACAAGCTTCTATAATTTCTATGAAAAGGCTCAAAACTATAATCTAATCTTGAGATCTAAATGAAAAATGGATTGAAAAGAAACTTGAAATGTTTTTGAGGATGCTCAACTTAGTCTTTCAGCTAACTAAGGATCAATTTGTTTAGCTCAACAAACTAATAAAAAAAACCCAATTATGTTTTAATAAAAATTAAATTCGAAACTTTTAATCAAGTTTAATCAAAGTTTTGCAAAAGAGACAAATGGGATCAAGCTCTCTTCAAGGATAGATTTCATGAACTAGTCAAACTCAGTAAGAAGAACAGAGAGATCAGGGTGATCTAAGGCTCTAAGGCTTCATATCTTTGAGCTACTTCCAAGACCAAGCAAAAATCAATCCAACAGGCAAAACTTCTTAGAAAATCACTTCAAATGAGAATTCCAATGAAAACTAACTCACAAGGAACTTTTTTCAAGACAAGTGTAGCTCCGGGCATAAACTAACAGCTATGGAAAAAAACTAAACCTAACTGGGTGAATGGATCTTAGGGTTTTCAAAATTTTGATAGGGTCCGCAAGCCCCTAGTAGAACCAGGTGTAGTGCCGCTCTATGTTACACTGTAACAATGCGGATAGGTCCGCACTGTAACTAACTCAGAAGGTGCGGTCCTCTTCCAAAATTTCAAAAAATAAAAAATCCAACTAGGATCTAACAAGCACCCAAACTCACACACATCAAGGCAAAATCAGAAACCAAAACTCAGGTTTCTCAAGTCAAAGCAAAGAAAAATCAAAAACCAAACCAAACCAGTCCCCAGTGGAGTCGCCAATTTGTTGGCCGAATAAATCGTTCTTGCGGACAAGACCGATCTCCCTAGTATCTAATGGTATCTAGCAACAAAGAGCACAAGAAAATCTACTTTTCTCTAAACATGTTTCAATTCATAAATGTAAACTAAGAGGTGTAACAGACCCTACCTCAGTCCAACACTTGTTTGTGGCAGCGTTATTCCAACAACTTCAAGCAGTTCCTTTTCAATAACCTGCATACACAAACAAACGCATATCAAAGAACACCTGCATAGATATTATAATAAAACATGTTCATTATGAAGATCAAGGAGCTCATAAAATAAACCATTAGAGGCAATTCATTGAGAAAAACAAACTTGATTGTATTAACTTTATGAATAAAAGAACCTTACAACCTTTGCCTTGATGTTGCACAAGTGATGAGCCCCAATTTTGGTACAATTTGGGCTCATTTTGGCCTACTTTACTTGCTCAAACCATTCATATTTATTTTCTTATGCATGCATTTCTTAGTTTATTCATGTTGTTTGTAGGAGGAAGGTTAGACACTCTATCTACGTGACTAATGCATTGTGATTCCAGGTTTTGGCACTAAAAAGGGGAGCAAGAGACAACGCAAAAGGGATAAGGAGACAATAAGGTGGCACTGCTGATTTTGTGGAGAGATGTCCAAGGTATTGGGACATTCCTCGTGATTCCCACCAAGAACTCCGAGCTCAAATCAATCTCCCCTCCGAGCTCCAGAAGTAGCCAGCTGTCCTACAGGAACAACAGTCATAAATTGTTCTACCAGAACAGCAGTTCTGACTGCCTCACAAATCCGCAGTTAAACTTCAGTTGGACAGCCGAGCTCCTAGAATCAAGGCTACTTGG
>APFE031007355.1:0-17451 GCA_000404065.3 Pinus taeda
GTTCAAGTTTCCCTGTTGATGTGTAATTTTTCCAACTGAAATAATGATTGATCTATCTGGCCGATGCCAATGCTCATGGAGCCTGGCATAACCTTCGAGCTTTGGATACCATCTCAATTCTTCTTTATTCCAATTTTTAAAGGCAATACTCTCACATTTAACTTGGTTCAAGTTTCCCTGTTGATGTGTAATTTTTCCAATTGAAATAATCATTGATCTATCTGGCTGATGCCAATGCTCACGGAGACTGGCATAACCTTCAACCTTTGGATACCAAGAAGCATCTGGTTTCACCTCAACTTCAGTTGCGTCCTTAGAGTAGCTTTTCATCTGCCATATTAGATAATCATAAAGTTTTGACATGTTAGGAATTAGCATAAATTTGATGTTCGCTTTATCATCCTGTTCCCATCAAAAGATTGCAATAAATTACTTACAAAATTAATGATGCTGTCCATTGAATAATTCTCCTTGCACATAGGACACTTCCACTGCATGCGCAAATAAAGAAACTTTCATTTCTTATTTAAAAGAAAATGAAAATTTAAATAGCAAATAGTTGGAGAAATGGTTAAAGAAAGTGTGAATATTTCATGCCAGTGAATTTTCTAGCATGTTGGTCATATAAAAGATTCTAGTTCAAAACAACCCAAATGAATACAAGGTTTGAATTTACCAGAAGATTTTCTACAGGTTAGACCTGTCTGGAAAACCCCCAATACATCAAAATCATGTTCAGATTCCAGAATACTCTAGAGAATCTTCTATAAATTGCCAAACAGAAGAAAATAATAACACAACAGCAATTTGGTCTATAAATAAATGGTTTTGACTAAATCATGATTCACAGACATTAGGAGTGTTTCCTAAAATTTCAGAATTCCACAGAATAAGCTTTTAAGGAAAGTTTAAAATAAGACATACACAACAGTCAAACAGTCAAGCAGTCAAAGATATGTCTGAACAAATAACACGAATAAGCTTTAAAGCATCAAAATGTTCAAGAAAATAGAGATCAAAATCATGTTTCGACAAATCACTGAAGTTAGAAAAGAAAAGTGCAAACTAGTTTATACTTTAATGATCTTTGAACAGTTTGTTCTATAATATATCAGTGTTAGATAGGGATGCACTTCTCAAAACTTAATTTGACATGCTCTTCAACAGCAATGCATTTTAATCCTTCGGATAATTCTCAAAATACATTGTAATGCTAAATAAAAAAGATAAATTATAAAAGTCAAAAGGCAGGCATAAAAACACTTGTAATAAGGATAAGAAACACAAGTTTAAAAACCCTAATAAGAACAAAAGTGATGGTATATTGCCAAAGGACATATCCAAATGCAAAGTTGTAGGGAATGATGATCACGGAGGCAAAAGGATTGGTCAATTCTCGAAAAGTTATCAAACGTCATTTGAGGGGAATTAAATGCCCTCAAATATTCACCTTCAATGCCACCTCAGGGGGATAGTGGACACAGCTTACCCTATCCATAAAAGGAATGCCGGGAGACTCACCATTTCTTCGATGATAAGTTAAGGGGGTTTAAGTAGCTACTTCCAAGTTCCATGGTCAAGTTCTGTTGGGGTCACTAGAACAGAATCCAGATTTTCATTATGAATTTTTCTCTTCAAAGAAAGGTGAAGTTTAATCTTTAAAGTTCAAACCCACCAAGAGTTTGACTAATATACTCTTGGGCAACGACACCAAAGGCATTGCCTCAAAATCTAGCAGGCCTTGTGAGGGGGGCTCACAAGGCAAAAACTAGACCAAGGGACAACAATGAGGTGTGGCCCACTATCACCATAGCCACTACCTCATGCTCGTTTATGTACTTTCACCACTAGGGAGGCTTCCCCTTATTAGGTCATCCATGAGAGATGTTAAATCCAAGGGATAAGGTGACAAGATAGGTTTGCAGAGGACAACTCTTCCTAAGAACAAGGCTCATCAAGCATGATGGGGCAATTCGCTTCCTCTAATGAGGCCTATTCAAGGTACAAATGATATAGAGCTTGAGAAATAGCAAGCCAAAAGGATCAACCTAGAGTCACAAGGCCAAGAAAAAGCTTCCAAATAATAAATACCTTCAAATTAAGGAACGAGAAGGGCAAACTAGGGTTTTTCTAGAGCAAGATCTACCTAGGACATAAAGGATTTAGCTTTGAAATGGATAGATTAGCTACTACAAGGGGCTAATTTTGATGCAAGCAACACTCCTTCCAATGTTGAATCCTTCCACAAGTCAAAGTCTTCAACCCTAGTAAAATTTCATGCCCTAGCCCTAGCTAGCGACTTATCCTCAAGGGGTCAAAAATCAGATTTAGAGAAACATAATGTGATTTAAGTGAAGTTTTGTAGGTGATCAACAAAGTTACCAAGGCTAGGGTCTAGCCCTTGGGATGATGGAGTCTATGGGAGTGTAAAATATGCTAAATTTTGGCAAGGAGTAAGGGAATAATAAAACCCTAGGTTTCAAAACCCTAGCTATCACTTTTGTGAGGGAGCAAAGTCAATTGGGAGAGCTAGTTTAAAGATTCACCAATGGGATTTCCATTCACATTCTATGAGTGAGTAATGCATACAATGCTATCATCTAGATTCAATACAATGATTTTCAACAATAACTAGCAAATTAGAAACCCTAGATAATCAACCATTCCATATATTAGACAAACATTTTTTTTTTTATCAAATCCAAGGTACACTTACAAGATAGAATGCATGAACAAGCCTTTATTGCTCCAAAATGACATCTTCGAGACCAACGAAATAGCTCCAAGTAGAAAAATACACTATAAAGTCACATCTCCACAAGAAAACAAGGTTGAAAATCTCTAAGAGGGCCAAAATAAGTCACAAGTGATGATGATCCAAACAATGAGCCTATCCTCTATTTATATGAGGATTAGGACTAATAATAAGCCTAACAAAGACCCTAAAACAAGTTTGATGCTAAAATGTCATAGAATTACAAGCTAACCGACTAGCTATATCAAAATGTGCCCTAATTTTTCCACACATGTGAGTTGTAGGCACTCTCATGCTAATGTCACCAATAGTAAATGCTCCAAATGCCATGCCCAAGGGTGATGAGGTGTCCAAGAAGGTGTAGATTCCTGCAAAGTTCATGATTTGGGAGTTGGGGTCCTAAGATCCAGTTGGGGTGCCACAAAGTGGTTTCCATGGGTCTCCAATTGTTGGAAGTGGCCTCCTCCAGTGTTAGGGCTTCCTTTGGTGCAACAAACCCTCCCTAGTCTCTTAGTGTGAGATCAACCTCATTTGGGCTCTTAATCAATTGTTTTCCTTCAAGTTGTGTCAAGACCAACTTGGAGCATGCTAGGTCCAGTTGTGTCAAGACCAACCTGGGGGCATCCTGGGTCCAGTTGTGTCATCCTTAAGAATCCTCAAACCTGGGTCAAATTCAACCAATGTCTGGGGCACTGGGGTGCTCTGGGACATGTGTCATTGATGATGTTGCTAGGAGGCTCATGACTCTCAATGCTTCACTCATTTGTGCCAATGTACTCCTCGAAAGGGTCGGGGTGCATGTGGAGTGGGTGCCCAACACTTGGGCTACAGAACCACCTAACAAGAACAACATGGATTCTAGTGAAAGAAACTAGTCATTAGGGACAAAGATCAATAATGCATCTTAGTGAACCAAACTTGAATGTTAAGGGAAATTTGATACTTCAAACAAGGATCCCTTATTAAAATCAGGGCCCTAAACTTGCAAAGGTGTTTTTCCCTAGGTAGGAGTGGCTAAAGGTCAACACTATTAGGCGCTTCCAAACCCTAAGGGGAAGTAGCATTTCTCTAGTCCACCCCTCAATTATTAGGTGTTAGTGAATAGTAATGTGGCAACAGAGACTTCATTGCCAAGTGTCATGGTCAAGGGTGCTAGATGATGGGGGTGTCCATGTCCTGAGTGTATAGATGTGAGGAGGAAGCATTCGTAAATGCATGAGTTACCATTTCAGCCTTGGTTTTTCCACCCCTCTTGTGCACCTTTTACTTCTTGATTTTCCCTTGTATTACCACTTATAGTTCAAGGGTTAGAGCTTGCTTTGTATGAAGTAGCAATTTTATTAGCCCTTTAAGATGAGTCAATTTATTGCTCATTGGGGTTGGGACATGCAAGGGCTCCTTTATGATAAAATGGAGCAACATGTGCTCAAGAATTGGGTGATAGACATATTTGGAAGGTAGAGTTCATGCTAGGATTTTTCCCACACGCTAATTCTTCTATCCCTGGCCATCTTTTGCATTTTAACATTTCTTTTTGTTTCTTTTAGTAGCATCAACCTCCTGGAAAAAAATTTGGGCCCTAGTCAAGGTGTGTGAACATATGAGTGCCAAGTCCCGAAGAACCAATGACAAGTTGTACCCAAAGAATGGAGGAGAGATATGGACTTGTAGTGTAGGATGGAAGGTGTCAAGTGTGACATAGGGAAGATGGAACATGTTATCTCATTCATGCCTTTCCAAGTAGTGCCCCTCCTATAACCCAGTGGTCCTTAAGGGAAGTCCCAACAGACTAGGATCAAAGATTAACCCCCAAGTAAGGTGAGAGATCAAGAATGCAGTCAAGGTCTGCCAATCATCCAGATCACCCCATAATCCATACTAAATTCGCAAAGACAAACAACTATAAGCACTCAAATGCAAAATGATCAAAATACCTTGTGAGTGGTTTCCCACCTTTGCCCAAATGCTAATCTAGATGGGTAAGAAACACATCGCTAATGCAAGTGGGGGAGATATATGGCATATCATCAGCTAATGGTGGCTCTCAGGGGTTGTTGGTTGTCCGGCTGACCGGTTGGCTATCAAGTGGAGGACAAAAGTTTATTCTATGGGGTTACCCATTTTGTTGGGTCACATGTATTTTTCGTCATAGGGCCATTATCCCAGGAACAAAGCCATTGTATGCTATAGACTTTAATTAATGAAACAACAAATTTTGAAGGGAAGAAATTATTTTTACGTGTATGAGATTGGTGTAATCATTTCCCTTCAGTTGTTATATTCTATTTAAATGTTAAAATCTTACACATTTTTTTTGGGTCAATAGATCTGATCTATTGGGAAGTATTTAACCAAATCATTGGGGTTAGAAATTAGCATGGTATCAAAGCACAACCTCTGAAGGCTAATCTGTAGGAGTTGCACAAGAAGATTGAGCCACAAAGCACAGAAAGAATCAACCAGAAGTTAATGTACAGGAGACATTCGTGCAGGAATCAGAGATTGTACGAATCAAGCCATAGGCAGACACAGCCAGGCAAAAAATTGCATTCAAGGTTGGCCATATGTCATACAATGCCTAAGAGAGATATTGAAGTGGTAGTTGTCCAACTTTGTGGTAAAGGCTAACCATATGGTGATTGAGAAAAACAAAAAGGGGGTGGGTGGGTGGTGGGGGCTTCCAGCTTCCACTAAGGTTGTATGGCGAAAAACAAATGAGTTTGAAAGATAAAAAGTGGATTGTAGCCATAGGCATCAAGTGCAACTGACAAAAAAAATGTCTTGATGGGCTAGAGCACGAGCTAAAAGTAAATAAAGACAACTTCTAGCTGCCAATCTGCATGCAAAAAACAAGAAAGGATTGTCACCAAGTCTGAGACATGTAAAAAGATCCCAACAACAACCAAGTTAAGTGATGCAAACATTGAAAGTCATTAGATCATGTGCATGAAGTCATTAGTGTGTAGGGGGAATCATACACTATTATACATAGCCACAGAGTTCCATATAGTAGCCACAAAAGCCAAAGGATGTGTGGAGGTTGATAGAAGAGAAGTTTGGGCTGTAAATTCATACTAGTTTGTACATGTAGTGTAGTAGCATGGTGACAACAACTACAATGTACAACGGGTACATGGGCTAGGCTAAGGGAGAATAAACATATTTAAACACAAGACGGTGATTGTTAGAACTCAATGACTAGGTGAAGGATATTCATCTTTGTGTGCAGGGTGTGAGGAAGAGTGCAAGGGGCAGTAAGCGATGGGTCCAAATCAGCTAGCAAATCGAAGTACAAATGGTTTGATCAATTGAATTAATTCCAAGTTCTTGTTGTATTAGTATTTTTCCTCAAATGGCCATTACCCCAAGAAGGGAGCCCTTGTATGTTGTAGAATTAAATTAGTGAAACAACAGATTTTGAAGGGAAAAATTGTGTGTGCATGTGTATGAAATTGGTGCGATCATTTTGCTTCCGCCATTATATTTTATTAAGTGTTAAATTCTCATCCATGTTTTTTATTTAGTAGATCTAATCTTCTAGGGAGTAATTATCAAAGGTTGTTGAGGTTAACGAACCAAAGCTCATACTTGATGAGATGAGCAAGAGAGTTGAAGAGGGAATATGTCATAAGTTTGATGAAGCCTTAAATAGAGATGAAGACAAATAAAAATTCAAAAAGGACTTGAAGATGGATAAACAAAGTTGATGGATGGTACAATAATTCAGTTTCAAAAGGGGAAGGAATAGAAGATATAACAAGGTTGCCACAAATTTCTTAAACTTGAAGTAGAGATCATGGTTAAAGACAAAATATGATAGTATTATCTCAGAAGTGACCGCAATCAAAGATCAAGAACACAAGCTAGGGCATAGTACTATACTGGAAAGGAAGATTAATGATAACGTTGTGCATGATGGAGAAAAACCTTAAAAGGTGGAACAATATTGATATCCTCATTACTAGGAATGCCTATAATGAATACAGGAAAGTGCATATCAGTAACCTCGTTCAACGAAAATAAATGGAAGAACCAATGGAATTCATGTACTCAAAAGCCAAGGAACAAGTATATGATAAAACTAAAAACTACAACAAATTGGAAAAATGAAGATAATACATGGAATAAAAAGAAAACAACCTAGTAACGTTAGATTATCAAGGATTGGCACCAATAATAGTTACAAATGGATGGATAGATAGTTAAGCATGGAAAGCACTAAGAAAAAATAAGAGGAATTCTTACTATTTGAAATCATCTCAATGCTTAAAGGACAAATCTCTTAAGGAGGGAGGGCATGTTGTTCCCTTATCACAACATAATGGGTCCTATGGGTCCATCAAGGCCAGTTGAATCGTAAAAGTCGATGTAATGGATCATTGTGGTGTCTTTTATCATGTTAATTGATGCCCTTAATATTATTTTATCATATTTTAATGTACCATCCATGATTTCTAGCTTTATGACTAATTTCTATTGTATATATTTATAATGCTTTTCCAAGAAATATAACATAAACCCTTCCATTATTTAAAATAAAAGGAATACAAATGATTTTTTGACAAAACATTAAGGTGCATAAGCTCAGTTTAGAGTTCACAAACTAAACCTCCATAAAACTCCAAAATAGATCATCAAAAATGAAAACTACCCATTACATAGATTTTTCAAACCTCTCAGAAAGCAATCCCCATCTTAAAAAGTCTTAAAAGGAGAGAGCTTGGATCTTTTCAACAAGCTTGTTTGGATCATGGTTGTGCTCTCAATAGATGTGACGAATGTGGATTTTAGTGAAGCTTAATTTGATTTCTTTCATGCGTTGAAAACTATCAAATACATCTATATTTCTTTGCATTCTAATTCCCCTTAGCCATTCCACCACCAGTAAATAGTATCCATAAATATCGATGACCCCGAGTCCTCCTTCCAAGGATAATTTCATCAAAATAGATAAGACCTTGATTTCTTCATAGGTGATTGTGCGCCACTGCACAAAACACACTCAAATCTGATTTTGTAGAAGTCAGAAAGGTGAACCTCGATATTTTGAGGCGCCTTCAAATACACATGAATACTTGATGTCTCTATTCTTGGATCTACAACAAATCAATACTTTTTCACTTCTTTGGTTTCTCAAACAGTAGATAGGCTCGTTTAAGTTTGCAAAAGATTTCGTATGGTTATTTACATGCTCCTTGGAATAGGAATTCATTCCTAGTTAACCATACCACCCATAAAATAAAACATGGAAGAGGTCGACCGTCGATGTGCTTCAGATCTTACCTCTTGATATCCAACCAGATTTCTGATGTTTCTTCTGTGTCTTCATACCGTACCCCTTTGCCACTAGTGATAGATTTTGTAGCACTACATACCACTTCAGTAAAATAACATTGAACAGAAATTTGGTTGATGCTTGCATAATTTTCCATAGATAATGGGCACCTCCCAGGACTCTGCCAGCTTTTTTTGTAGTATATCCCATATCAAAGATTTTATTTTTTTTTCGAGAAAAAGTCGTAAGAAATCATGATATTTTAAGGGTGGCTAAAGCTTTCAAATATGCTGCCAGTTTGAAATATCCTTTTCCTCCTTTTTTAAGAGCTGCAAGGTATCTTAGATTAACCTTGTAGTCATTTCCTATTCATTTTCAACCCATACAAGACTGTTTGGTTAATCTCTTAATCTTATATAATGCAACTAGGGGGCAGAGACATATCGGTTCCACTCTAGTGCCAAATCCTTGTTGAGTCCTACCTGGCTTGCATCCTCATTGTTCCTGAAATAAAATGCTTCCAAATAAAACCAATTTTAAGAAATGTAAGAGGACAATCAAACGTTGTGAGATGCTTGACATATGGAGGCCTCCTATCCATGAATCAGTTCGTTCCAATATGGACCTTCTGTCCATTTCCAATTAGCTAGGAAAGACGATCACCAATGATTGAGAAGACTTTTAGTACCTCTTTCCATACTATAGATCATCCATAAATCGATTTTCTAGGGTATCTTATCCAGTCCTCCAGGATTGATGGTTCAATATATTTCCACTTCATCAAACTCTGCCACAAAACTTCAATAAAGAGGACTCTCCGCATTACCTTTGTAGCCAACGATTCTAAAAATGGAGAGAAAACTTTGAATCCCCAGCTTCACTACTTCTTAGGCCTTAATGGTGTTTTCCATTTAACTAAAAGTATGCCACCATATTCTCTCATTCCTGCCCAAACATACCTGGAGCACATTTTCATTATCTTGTTTAGTATGTCTGTGGGTATTGAAGGAAAAGACGTCTGATAAATAGGTGTGACCTCAAACATGCTTTTAACAAGGGTCAGACTCCCTCTTATGAATATCCACCTGTTATATTAGAAAATGACCCTTTTTCAGTGTTTAAAAATAGCCATAGCCAGTCTTTGTAGTAGTTATTTTCCTTCAAGTGAAACCCAAATACTTTGTAGTCTCTTCAAATTCTGTAACTTTAAATAGAAACAAAATCTTAATTCTAATTCTGTAACTTTAAATAGAAACAAAATCTTAATTCTAATAGAAGTTGGACCATCAATCTGGTGCAACGTTAAGGTTGAATTTTAAAGGTAGGTCTTTATTCATGTAGCTATACAGCATTGAAGAAGAATATTTCCTATCATTTTTGTCTCCCGGAAAGAACCATAATATCCTATACAAAGAGTATATGGGTGATAGTGAGTTCTTTGTTCACTTGAATTACTTTTATTTGTCATTCTTCGTTTAGACTCTTCAAAATTCTACTGAGAACCTTTGGCACTAATAAGAAGAGTAAAAGTGACAGGGCGCATCTTGACTAAATCCTCTCCATGGCTGGAAAAAAATAAGGTGACGCATTTATAAGGCAACGTATGATATTGTGGATATGCACTTACCTATCCAATTGACAAAGTGGATATCAAACCCTATGTGAAGCATCAATTACAATCTTAAGAAAATTGAATCCACTCTATCATATCTATTTGAGAGATTCAACTTGATGACGGAGGAGGTAGTATTCCTTGATTTAATAGTGTGGAGCACCTTGGGAAATTCCCACCATATCAAAAATCTGCCTTCCTGGAAGAAAACCAAACTGCTCATCAGAGATGATAGCCTTCAGGCTATTACTTTGGCACTACATAATCGTTAATGAGATGGGCCAATTTGCGTGAAAGAGAAGGGGCTTATTCATATTGAGGTTGTTCGCAATGAAGGTGGAGTTGAAAGAACGAAATTCATTCCCCATGGATCTTGGTTCTTCAACAACTAGTAACAAGTATTCCCTTATCTCTTTAAAGAAACCTTCCAAAAGCTCAATGGTCCAGCCATCTATGACTAAAGATTTATCACCTTGAAAAGAGTTTTTATACCTTTTAAAGATACTCTTCACTGACGTGGGCATTGAGTGAATCATTTTGCTCATCTAAGAGCAATCTGTTCGAAAGAGAGATGTATAGGAAAATTTCAGAATATTCAACTTATCTGGCTTCTTGTAGATTTTCTTGTAGTGATCCAAACCCACTTTAACAACATCTTTAAAGAAAGACAGAATCAACAAGGCCATTGATGCCATGCATGTGAAAAAAAGTATAGTTTTATTCTCCTCGTTTCAACCACTCTGCCCTAGCTTTTTCTTTCCATAATGCCTCTTCCCAAGCTAGAAATTTGCTTCTATCTTCTTCTAGACTTGCATCAAAACATAACATTTGTTAGGTCATCATGTATGACCTCTAGTTTATCTTCCACTTCTGTAAGGGGCTGCCGGTTCTGAGAGTTTTGTCCTTTAAAGTTTAATCCACTGCAATGGCTTTAATCCTCAACACGTTTATAGGAAGGGCCTCGATGGCTTACTCTCTAGAACCTATATCATAGGGGATCCATTCAGCTTTAAAGAAGATGATTCAGGTGCCCAGAATGGTGAGGAAGATCAGTCATGCACACATGGTGCTCCAGTTGTGGTTCTATGTGATAATCCAGACTCATGCAATGGAAGTATTTTGAACCACTTTTCATCAAGCTTACATGGATACAAGAAGACAAGGTACACACAAATTTAGCATTGTCCAGTATGATGTAATATCTCTTCAAGCGAATGAGATCCTAGTTTTCAAATCCATTCATTGCATATCCTAAGATCATTGCATTCATGACAAACCAACTCATCTAGGCCTTCTATTATAGACCTGGTGTGCATCATTTATGGTCTTGCGTTTCAGACACGTTATAAGGAAAGCAACCACAAAACCATCAGATTGAAATCCATATTAATTATACATTTGTGGCAAGCTTTTCATGTCTCGAAGCTACCAAATTGACACATGCAAGAAGCACACATGAAAATCTGTCCACATATGGCTCCATGTCAGTCAATTACATTTCTGAGAAAGTGCCAGAGCTTCCAACTCTACACATATCCCACAATCATTGCATTCCATGAGACAACATCCTGTTCTTCCATTTCTTGAAAGACCTTTACAAATATCTGGGATACCCATTCAGCAAATATCTAACGACCAATGCATTCTAGGAAACAGCATTATATTCAGGCAAATTTCCAAACACTGTCCAAGCTTCTTGTCTAGTTACATTTGACATAGATGTCTAAAAGGCATCTCCAGCTACAACATCAGAAAGTAACCAACATTTCCATGACATCGACAAGAATTTCCAAATTTGCACACAACAACGAACCGAGTCTTTCCTGAGAGAAAAAGAAGGCTGAATTGGTTGAGCGGCAGGTTGTCTTGTCCAGTAGGCAGTTTGACCAGGTGACCAGGGCAATCAGTTTGACTTTTGCTTAGATGTATCTCGGGTGGCTTGAACAATTTCTCTAAGGAAAAAGGTCGTTGGGTTTTTCCCAGTGAGTGAGTTTTCTTAGGGTAGGTGACCAGGGCAATCAGTTTGACTTTTGCTTAGATGTATCTCAGGTGGCTTGAACAATTTCTCTAAGGAAAAAGGTCGTTGGGTTTTTCCCAGTGAGTGAGTTTTCTTAGGGTAAAGATCTTGTGTTTTTGTTTTGCTGGAGTGTGAGTTTTTTTGGTAAAAATCTTGTGTTTTGGTTGGGCTGTCTCTTTATGATTCTACTATTTTACTGATCTTTTGTGTAATTGTGTAAAAAAGAAGTCAAATCTGAGGCAAAGAAGAAGTCCCATCTGAGGCGGAGAAGAAGTCATATCAGATGGAGAAGAAGTCAAATATGAGGCAAGAAAAGAAGATAAATCTGAGGAAAATAAAAGAACGAATTTGTTATGTCCCTGGGCAACAAAACCGAGTCTTTCCTGAGAGGAGAAGAAAGTCGAATTTGTTCAGCAGCAGATCATCTTGTCTGGTAGGCAATTTGACTGTGTGACCAGGGTTGTAAGTTTGACTTTTGTTTCACTTAGATGTATCTATGTTGAGTTGAACAATTTCTCTACAGAAAAAGGTTGTTGGGTTTTCCCAAATGGGTTTTTTCAGGGTAAAAATCTTATTTGACTATCTCTTTATGATTCTACTGTTTTGCTATTGAAGATCTTTTATGTAATTGTTTAATGATAAATGTAACTACTGTTTTGCTATTGAAGATCTTTTATGTAATTGTTTAATGATAAATGTAACTACTGTTTTGCTATTGAAGAACTTTTATGTAATTTTTTAATGATAAATGTAAATACAACTAAAGGAATATCATTAAAAGTAATTATCGGTTAAGAAAACTATAAAAAATCAACAAATTCTATGTCCACGAACTTTGTGACCCCACCAAGAGTTGTACAGATCGTTATTAATTGTCCCCGGGTCTTCAAAAGCTGAGGCTGTGCATAAGCAGAAGAAAGCCATTGGAACACAAACAAAGCGTCGCTATCATCTAATTCTCGACGACTCATCTTGAATTGGAGATTATTGATCCCTGCCACGTGAGAGCTTTCTGCGTCTAAATTAAGAGTTGCCCGAGTGCATTATTATTTTGAAAGTCTCTTTACAAGTATTAGGCAATTCCTTGTTATAGGCGATTCCTTGCTGAAGTCAAGAAGGATTAATGCTCAAACCGAAATGTGAAGAATCGTCCATGTCCTTCACCCCAGTTTTTATTAGAATGTTTGAGTTTTTGTCACCATGTCCTTCACCCCAGTTTTAAAGAAATTAAATTTGTCTATTAACATGTTCTTTTTCTTATAATTGATAGTTTATGCCTCTAATATTATTATGCACAATTAACTAAGTAGTTTCCCACCTACTTTGCCCAAAATAAATTTTGAATAATTCCATATCCAATTATTGATATTTAAATATTATTGTGCATTGCCAATAATAGATTTTGAATCAATTATATATCCAATGAGACTTTGTTTTTCATTATTTTGTTTTGTTTATTATTTGTTAGGTAAGAATCAAGGTTGTTAAACCTAGTCATGGAGAAATCTATTAAATTCTTGATTGTGACTTGTCTAAGTTAGCTCACTCTTCCTGAAGAAGACATACTAGTATTTCATAGGGTTGTTAAACTTAGTCATGGAGCAAGCACTTAAACTCTTGATTATGAATTGTCTAGGTTAGCTTATTCTTTCTTTTACTAAAGAATAAGAAGACATATTGGTTTTTCATATATCTTAATCTTTAAATTTGACGCTCTTGATTATGACTTGTTTGGGTTAGCCCATTCCTTCTGTCACCAAGGAATAAGAAGACACACTAGTTTTTCACATATCGTAATCTTTAAATTTAGTGTTTGCTTAGTCATTCCAATATTTCATAAAGACTTGCCTTAAATTTATCCATAGGAAACAAACAAAAATAATGGTATATTTACACTCCCTAGCTTATGGGAATGTAATTATGAGCATACAAAAATGGTTGCAATATATTTCTCTTATTAAAGACTACATTTCCTCTCTTTTTTTACCTTAGTATATGGCCATTTACAAATGGAAACTTAATAGTGAGTATTTTCTTGTCCCTCCGTCTCCTTTTCTACATAGTGGGATTAAGATTAACAATTAGCTTTACAAAGTCCCCAAATGGAGTGGTGGGGATGCAAAAAGGTGGGGAGGTGTGTTTTCTCCTTCCCGCCAGCTTACACATGTAAGGGAGCTACCAGCACACCTCATCATCATTCCTATCAAGCCAAAGCACAGGAAGCCACACTCAGTTTTTATACTCTGCGTGATCGACAATTAATTTGTGTGAGCAAGGGATGTTGGTGAACATGATAGAGGATACAAATGGACCAAAGAAATTGAATGGGAGGTGTACCAGGCTGCAAGGTAAGCATGTCACCTCAAGATTTCACACCAGGGAAAATCATAATTGGCGGCAGGGGGCGGGCGTTCAAGTTAATACTACACTCATGGAGTTGGAAATTAACTCTTTTGTTTGGCATTCTAATCAATTATGGGACACATCCTTGGGGACAAACACATTGTGTTATCTAGGCGCATGGAATCTCCTCTTCCTAGGCTACGAAAGGAAGAGAGTCATTGGCATCCTCCCCTCACCATGTATTCTGTGAAGGTGCTTGGGAATTTTGGAGTCCACTTTTGGGGGATTCTAGGGCACATCAGTTTCATTCCAAATTTTCTCCTCAACCGCCCCAGTGATTTTGCAAAGTTAGATCTATTTGGATGGAAATCTCTATAATGGCTTCATGAGAATGGGGTCATGTTGAAGCAAAAATTTTCCTAGAAGATATATTCCCTCCTTGTCAAGCCGCCTCCAAAAGAAAGCAACTCTAAGAGGCATCAACATGTAATTATGTTTGGTTTGTTCATTAGCTACTCTAAGAGATTATTAGTGGGGAACTTTATCTAGAAGAATGGTCTTGGAGCACTATTCATCAAGTGTACTAGTTTAGGGTGGCATGAGTAAAATTTCATCTACTTTGTATATAGCATTGTCACCTAGAAGTTTGTACAAACCTCGGGTTGATAAATAGAGTTGAGAAGCCCTTGGGAGTTGCACCACTCTTAGTGCAATACCAAGGCTCACCAATATGTTTATGCCAAATAATCTAGGAGTGTTGTGAATAGGAAGAACACACTGAGGTGTTACTTCTTTTTTGTTGAAGCAAGCGTCGATCCTTCTATTTCATTAAATCAACAGAAAAATTACATATTGTACAAAGCCCCATCCTTAACCAGAAAATGGGAAACTGAAATCCTTTCAAAGATCAAGACCTCCCAATCTACTAAGGTGATCAACTTACATAATGAGAATAAACATGTAAAGGCAAGACAAGCCCCCACTCAAACTAACGGGAAAAACAAAGTCTCCTAGGCCCACCCACAATAATAGACCCTACTGATCGCGCAAAAACCACACACCACTAAAGAGTGGGAAAGCGCTCCAAAACGAAAGAGAGGACAAAGCCCACCTAACACCACAACAACACGATCGATCCCAACCGTTAATCTAGGGCATTGGATCCAACAGCCGGAAAACAAATCGCACGGCCTAACACTACTGAGGAATAGTGCGCGATCAAAGGTGGTTTAAAAGTCTACCACCTGCCACATGTAACAAGCTCTATGGAATCACTCCCACAATAACAAAACCATTAACCACTGATGAAATGCGTGATCACCAGAAAACCGTGCAAGCCAAGTTTTCCAAGCCCGAAAACGGAAAAGGGGAAGACATCCGGTAGCCTGAAAAATGAACCCTGCAATTTGAATGTTCCTGCTACAGAACTGAACTCCGGTAAGGTACTTTTGTGGGAAAATACCTAGCACCTTTTCAATCAAAGAACTGTGCATCCCTTCCAACTGCCTCCAGGGTAAAATGAAACCAAAATTTGCTTTTCTGTCAACCATGTGCATGCTGGAAGGAAAACCAATACTGGCTGGAGAACTCAATCCGTGCTAGTCATCCTGGCCTAATTTATGAATATTTCTTTATCTTCTGTGGCTTGTTCTTCGCATAGAAATTTTATTCTATTTTGTGGTGTTTCCTGCCACTTTTTCGCCATTTCTCCATCAGTATTATTCACCCCTTGATTGGCAAGAAGATCTGCAAGTTTGTTGGCCGATCTACGAACGTGATTGAAACTCATCGTTTGAAGCTTCTGGAGGTGAACATAGATTCTTTGGTAGACCTATATTAATTTCCAGTATGTAAAGACTTTCTCTGTTCTAGATCCGCCATTGATTTTTTTCACAGAGTTAATGGTGATCTCTGAGTCTGCTTCAACAATAACATTTGAAACATGGTACTGGATCAGAAACTCAAGACATTGTTCCATAGCCATTAATTATGCCATATTATTTGTGGCTCTTCCCAAATGATAGTGAAAGATAAAGATGATACTGCCCTTATAATCTCTTAAAACTCCTACAAAACTTGCTGATCCCCGGTTGCCTTTTGAAGCCCCATCGATATTATATTTTAGATAGCTTTTCGGAGGAGGATGCCAGAAGTCCTTCTCTGTCTCAATAATTATGTTCTTCTTGCTCAGTCCTTGGGGAATAATTCCTTCCATTCCTAGTTGTCTAAGAGTTCTGAGCTCAACCTCAGAGGGGGGATTTTTACGGAGATTGCGAACTGAGATACTCACAGTCTCCCTGAGCTGTTTTAGGATCGGATCAAAAAGTCTTAGAGGAATAACCTTTTCGTTCTTAAAAATTCTTTTATTTCTTTCTTTCCAAACATTCCAGATAATGAAACTTGGTGTTAAGGCCCAGGCTAAGTTAAGGTACTCATTCTCCAAATAGTTACCTCTCCACTTTATTAGGGTATTTGTGATACTTCTCATGTCCCTGTCTGCTTGATGGAAAATGGTGGAGAAAGAATCCCACAACCAGGTGGTGTAGGAGAAACTATTAAGAATGTGTTCCATGGTCTCCTCCTTCTCTTCACAAAGCCGGCATTTGGAAGGCCCCATTACCCCTCTTTTCCTTATGTTGTCCCACGTTAAAATTTTCTTATGATAAACCAGCCACATGAAAAGCTTGATCTTTATCCAACCTTGGTGCTTCCAAAGGTGCTTCTAGGTATTTTCTGGAGCACTGGAATCAAGTTCCAGAAGAATACCTTTAGCTTCCTTGAGATTAAAGGTACCTTTATTGTTATTGCCCCATCTCAATTGATCCTGCCCTAAAATCATTCTTTGTTTCAGCAAGTTCTCCAGAGCCTCTAATTTTATTCTAATGGGGTTGTCATCTCTGCCCTCCATTTTCCTCCATCTTCTCCATTTTCTGGAGTTTTGAGTAGGATCCCAGAAATCCTTAACTTTGTTTAACCCTTGGACATTTGTTTTCTATTTGAGGCTTACAAATTCCTCTCATAAAAGCATAGATTCTTGTTGCCATTTGTCCTCCCAAAAGAGTGCAAGATCTCTTGCTCTAATTTCCCAAAAACTGTGATTTTGAACTAGGCTTCTATTTTCCCAGGCTCTCTTCCAGATGTGAGATCCTTTTAAATTCCTAGACATCCTTATGAGTTCATTAGTGTGCCAAGAGTTGGCATATTTCTCTTTCCATATCCTTCCCCACTGTGTTGTTGGCTCTTGAACCCATCTCCACCAAAGCTTGGCTCCAAGCACTTTGTTGAGAATCTCCTGATCATCCAAACCCAGGCCCCCATGACTTTTAGGTTTACAGATTTTGTCCCAAGAAACCAGGGCCCACTTCTTCTTTGTTTCTTCCTTACCCCAGAAGAAATTTCTTTGTATATTCCTAAATTGTTCTAAAACCCCTTTGGGACCTAGGAGAGCT